>CAUYRH010165819.1:0-13218 GCA_963574655.1 Perodicticus potto | reverse complement strand
TGATTTACAGAAAAGAATACAGAAAACACCAAAGCTCCTGGTAGAGGGAGAGATTTCAAGTGGGGAGAGAGATGCTCTCTCCGTTCCTCTCCCGGTCTTTCCCCGTCTCCTCCTCTAGGCCTCTAGCCTCAGGGTATATATGGGTGTATGGGTTCCTTGGCCAGGAAATGAATGAATGCAGTCCCTTCCGCTGGGGGGAAGGTGAATGAGTGCATCAATGAATGGACACAGTTCATCCATGGAATTCAGGCCTAGGAAATTCACAAGAAACTGACCTAGGCATAGGAAATGTTCTCAGTTTTTAAGACTTATGTTTGAAGACTTTTGGATTTCTGTTCTTGCACATATATTTAAAACAATGAATTCCTATAAGGTAAATATTAGGTTTTTTGGAATCATCCCACAGCTCTCTGAGAGAATGATACATTATTTGCTCTCCACTTCCCTTCCTCTTTGAGCATTTGGGAGCATTCAAAAGCTTCGTCTTCAGTGTCAGAGATCCTTTCTTCTGCCAGCTACATTCTGTTACCGAGGGATTCTACTGTATTTCTCAGATCTTTGAGGGATGCAAGTTCTTGCCTCAATGTGTCAAAATTTTTGGTGAATTTGTCTTTGAATTCATTGAATTCTTGAGACAACTTTTGATTTGCTCCTTGAATTTCTTTTTTCTTTCTTTCTTTCTTTTTTTTGTGTAGAGACAGAGTCTCTCTCTCTCTCTCTTTTTTTTTTGTAGAGATAGAGTCTCACTTTATCACCCTCAGTAGAGTGCCATGGCATTACACAGCTCACAACAACCTCCAACTGTTGGGCTTAGGTGACTCTCCTGCCTCAGCCTCCTGAGTAGTTGGAACTACAGGTGCCCACCACAATGCCTGGCTATTTTTGTGTTTTGCAGTTTGGCTGAGGCTGGGTTTGAACCCACCACCTTTGGTATATGGGGCCGGCGCCCTACTCGATGAGCCACAGGTGCCACTCGCTCCTTGAATTTCTAATTCCAACTTTACCTCCATTCTATTAATCTTATTTGCAATTCTGAATTCAATTTCTGATGTGTATCTGTTGTCATTCCTTGAGGGAGTCTATCGACTCTGATTATTCATGTTGCAGAGTCTTTTCACTGATTATACCCCATGATTATTTTTCACTGTTTCGCTAGAGAAGCTGGTAAGGTGAAACTGAATTGAGGGTTCCTGAAGTTGTAGTTAACCAGCCCTGTACCAAA
The DNA here is from genome assembly GCA_963574655.1 of Perodicticus potto. Classification (NCBI taxonomy): domain Eukaryota; kingdom Metazoa; phylum Chordata; class Mammalia; order Primates; family Lorisidae; genus Perodicticus; species Perodicticus potto. The sequence goes on along the minus strand of CAUYRH010165819.1, from coordinate 11,996 downwards.
GAACTGGGACTGGTGATTGTGGCTTTTCCCCTAGAGCTTTACAAAGGTCCCATTCAGTACTACAACCTGAAACTCTGGGGAACTGCTTGGTGTTGTGGGGCTAAGATGTCTTTGACATGTATTCAGATAGTCTCTGTCCAGTCCTAGTGAATAGTGGTTTGGGGCTGATATCCCAGCTGTGGAGTCATATAAGCAACTAAGACACCCCGCCACCTCACAGGCAACAATTGGAAGAGGAGAATCCCATACTCCCATAATAACACAACCAGGGTACAACCTTGGTGGGTCCTCAGGTGATCAGCCCAGGTCAAGAGTTCCAAACAAAGCAATTATCCCGGTCAACAAAAACACCAATCAGGTTGGAGAGTTCAAAGGGTCTTCAGCATCTAGGGAGTGGAGGTCCACTGGCAGCACAAGTGTAGCTTTCTCCAGTGCTCTGTGGAGTCAGAAAGGCCCACCCAGCAAAATAGTCCAGGGAGGCTGGTGCCTCCTTTTCCACTTTGCACCTACTAGGCACTGGTAGCCCCTTGGAGCTGTGGTCCAGATCCCTCCAATGAGCAAATGCACCAGGGATTTTGGCCTGCCAGAGTCAGAAGGAAGTCCATGCCGCATTGGCCAAGCAACCACACTCTGCTACCAGCCTGCTGGGGGAGTTAAAGTCTGATTACCTCAGGTGCTCAATGGAAACTGGGGAGTGTTCTGCCTGAGCTCGTTCGAAACCAGAGGTTAACAAAGCAGCAAATATTTTTCACCCTCAGAGACCATGTCTCTGTCCCAGCCACTCTGCTTCTCCGATATTCCTGCAATGTGAGATTTAGCTCCTTCCAGTAGTCCACAGAATTGGGGAGGTATCTATCCAAAATTTGACCCTGGGGGGATGGTTCTATTAATGCTGCTGCTAGGTGGGAGGTGTCTTCACTTGGGTTCCCACTCCTCAGCAGTTCCTGAGCCTCCACCCATTGTACAGAGACCCAAGCTCACCTGATGCTGAGTTGCTCTTTCTCAGAGCCAAGCCAGACACCTTCCTCCCGTGCCTTTCTGCACTATTACCGGATTCACAGTTACAGTGTAGCTGTGCTACCTGCATAAGACCATGCAATGCCCAGTCTTAACAAAGATCTGTGAATGTTCTAGTCTCTGCAAGGGGTGGGCTTCTAACCAGACTGCCAAGCCAGGGGGAGGGGGGATTAGGAGCTCAAAGTGGCAGGGAAAATATTTGTTCAAACATCATGCCAGACAAGAGAATGCCCAGGCTCAGAGCAGGGACTCTCTGGAGAAGGAGTCCCAGCTTCCAGCAACTCGTTCCCATGGGGTGAGAGTAGAGGACCTCAGTTCACCACTCGCTAGTAGAAATCTCACAGCAAGCAAGCAACTCTCTTGGGGGAGGGGATGGACATGCGTCCTCTTTGGGATGGGTTCTGTACCTGAAATTTGTTTCCTTGGAGTTACAGCTTGCCTCAGCAGAGAAGATGTGCAATTATCAACCTCTTCTCTCAGCTCAGCTCCCACCCTTCAGCTTTGTTTGATTCTTTCTGGTCATTATCACTCCCTCTGGACGGGAACTTCTGTTGAAAGCTGCCTTCAGTTGGCTATCATCCCCCACTCTCCTTTGCTCTTGTTGAATGTAAAAATTGGAGTTAGGGAAAATAGCCAAACCGAGGTTTTAGCAGAACACGAGGCACATTGAAACAAAATGAACAAACAAACAAACATAAAAACAATCAGACACATAAACACACAAGCAGACACACAAACAAACAATCAAAAACAAAAACAAAAAACAAAAAACTCGAATAGCTGGATGTAAGCACTGTCAGCAACCATAAGAGGAAGGGGAGAGCTCAGTGCCCATAGCCCAGCAGCCAGGGCACTAGCCACACACAACAGAGCTAGTGGGCTCGAACCTGGCCCAGGGCCTGCCAAACAACAATGACAACCACAACCAAAAAGTAGCCTGGTGCCGTGGCAGGCGCCTGCAGCCCCAAGCCACCTGGGAGGCTGAGGAAAGAGAACCATTCAGCCCAAGACAGTTAGAGGTTGCCATTCGGTGCAATGCCATCGCACTCCACCGAGAGCAAAACAGCAAGACTCTGTCTAAAAAAGAAAGAGTGGTGCCTGTGGCTCAAAGGAGTGAGGCACCGGCCCCATATGCCAGAGGTGGAAGGTTCAAATCCAGCCCTGGCCAGAAACTGTAAAAAAAAAAAAAAAAAAAGGAAAGCAGAGAAAATAAAAATAATAATAATTTTTTAACAATAACCCCTACAAGAAAGAAAAAAGGAACAAAAAGCAAAAAGAATGAGCAAAGAGAGAAAACAAAAGTAGACCTGCCATTTGATCCTGGAATTCTTCTACTAGGTATATGTCCAAGATACCAAAAATCACTTTATAACAAAGATATTTGCACCACATTGTTCATTGCAGCTCAAGTCATAACAGCCAAGTTGTGGAAGAAGCCCAAGTGTCTATCAACTCATGAATGGATTAATAAATTGTGGTATATGTATACCATGGAATATTATGCAGCCTTAAAAAGTGATGGAGCTTTTGCCTCTTTTACGTTTACATGGATGGAGGTGGAACATATCCTACTTAGTAAAGTATCTCAATAATTGCAGAAAAAAATATCCAATGTACTCAATACTATTATGAAACCAATTTACAATCACTCAGGATGAAGGGGGGGTGAGGGGAAATGGGAGGGGAAGAGGGAGATAAGGTTGAGGGAGGATGAATGGTGGGATCACACCTATAATGTATAATGTAAGGGTAAATGTCAGATCTATTAAGTATAGAGTATAAATGTCCTAACACAATAATTAAGTAAACAAGATGAGATAATTAACCAGTGTGATGTAAGTGTTCCTAATTCTATATGAAATCAGCACATTGTACCCTATAAATGCATTAATGTATACATGATCTATGTGTTTATGATTTAATAAAAAAATCACTTAATGAAAAAAATAAAGCAATGAAAAATGCATCAAAAGTCAGAACTCAAAAAAATTGACCTACCATTAGAAAGTTAATGCAAAATTTGTTAAACTGTTTTTCTATCCTTTTTGCCTGCTAAAAACTATGGTTGCTATGTTATGAGTGGCCTTGAGATAAGGTACCAGCACTCAGCAGAAGACCCAAGGTCAGTTACTCATTTGGAACTAAAGGGAAAAAAAGAATCTTCTTTACTTTTTGAAATAGCAGCTGCTTTTCTTCCTTAATTGGCATTGCGCTGTCTCACTCTTACAGTAACTGGATATATTCTTAACAAATGGCTTTGTTTAATTATGTTCCAAAACTTGAATTCTTCCCTTCCATTTATACAAGAAAAGTGGTCTAAAAAAAGTATCAAATGTTAACCAATTCTAATTTTCAAACCCTGTGTTTTCAACTACAGAAGAACAACCAGACATCCACTCCTACTCTGATAGACAGCTGATTGCAGAGCCCACTACCCATGATGCAAAGAGGCAGTCAGAGAGGTAAGTGACCCTGTTCTCAAAAAATTGGGCTCTGCAAATCAGAGGAGTAATGTTAAATTAGGCAATTAGTTAGACATGAGCAAGGCAGGTGACAGATACAGCTAGTCTATTTTGGCAATTTTGGAATGTCTTATGTCAGGTATGCCTGAATTGTCATGCTAAGTCATGACACTAAGTTAATATAAGAGTAGATGGATCAAAACCTTTCTGTAAGAGTCTGTTTGAGAAATAAGAAGTCTGCTTGGCTTACAAAGGGCCCTTTCACACTGCTGACTAGAAAGTGCTTCCTCAGCTAAAAGTAAGAAATCTCTCAGGGCCTAACCATAGATTGCAACAGCTCTTATCCAAGGCAATAGGACAGAGAAGTTAGGGAGACCGTGGTGCTGCTGTGTAGACTTCTGCCTCAAAGAATATCACCCAGAGAGCTGAGCTGGTAGCATTGACTTGAGCTTACAGCCAAGTGAAGAAAAACATGAACATTTTCACAGACTCACAGTTTGCTTTCCTTACTCTCCAAGTACATGAGGATATTTATAAAGAGGGCTTGTAACAGCAGGAAAAAAATTTTAATTACCCAGGTAAAATTTTGTAATTCCTAGAGACTGTATGGAATCCTAAGCAGGTGGCAATTATCCATTGCCAGAGGCACCAAGGAACAGGAGTCCACAAGGCACAGGAGAATGCAAGGGCAGACACTGAAGCTGAGAAGGCAGCAACCCTCCCATATTGGACTGCCACTGTTCCTTTAATTCCATGGGCTCCACACTTAACCCCTGTTTAATTGTGGAGGGGTAACCCCTGTAAATTGTGAAGGAGAGAGAAAACAGATAAATTGAGAGGGAGCTAGAGATTCTGGAAAGAGATGGAAAAGACTACCAAATAGGAAAATCATAGTACCCCATCTCTTAATACCAACAATTGTCCTCACTATGCATAAGGCCACACATTTAGGACAGAAGGAAGATTAAAAAGCTTCTGAAGAGATACTTCTACATACCTATCTTGGCCACCCTTGCTAAGAAAGTCAGCCAGAGTTGTCTGACATGCAGCCAGCACAGTGTGAAACAGAGACCATCCCTGCCACCTAGAATTCAGTCCTATAAGGCAGCCTCTTTTGACAATGTGCAAGTGGACTATATAAAGTTGCCCATGTGTAGAGAACTGGTACTTACTAGTTATAGTCTGCACATGCTCAGGATGGGTTGAAGGCTTCCCCACCCAGACAGTGAGGGCTCGTGAAGTAATGAGTGTTACTTAGAGAAATCGTCCCATGGTTTGGGTTGCCACTCCAAATTGGATCTGACAACGGACAGGCCTTGTGACAGAGATGGTACAGATGACAGCCAAAGTTTTGAATATCATCTGGAAATTACATGTGGCATATCAGCCTCTGAGCTCAGGTGAGTTGGAATGCATAAATAGAACCCTTAAAAGAGAAAGTAGTAAACTCTGTCAAGAAACAAAGCTTAAGTGAACACAGGTCTTACCATTAGTTCCGTAAGAAATTAGGTGTACTCCTTCTAAGAGATCAAGATATTGTCCCTATGAAATAATGTATAATGGGTCTTACCAATCCTCCATAATCTACTAGTAAATCTACCATAATCTAAAAAACTAGGGGAAGCCAAGTTGCACAGGCAGTTAGAAGCCCTTACAGAAATAACAGAGAGTATTTCACCCCCCCACCTTGAGTAATTGACAGAGCTCCAGTTAGTCTTTTTGTGCCTGTTCATCTTTTCTCTCCAGAAGACCAGGTCTGGGTCAAGGACTGAAACTTGGCCTCCTCATACCAAAGTAAAAGGGTTCCTACACTGTCATCCTGACCAGGCCTTCTGCAATCAAGGTAAAAGAAATACTTGCGGGAGGCAAGAATGTATCCAGCCAACCCCTGAAACGTAACATGGAGGTGATTGGCATGCCCTCCTCCAGCCACAAACCAGGAGCCAAAGCCTGAGGACATCCACTGTGAGACATATCCTGATTAAACTTTGGGACTTGGAAAAAGGGTAAAAGATCTGATTTTTTTTTTTTTTTACTGTTGGGCATTCGTTGAGGGTACACAGAACCAGGTTACATTGATTGGTTTTGTTAGATAAGGAACCTCTTATAATTGTGTCCCACCCCCCAAAGGTGTACAATACCCTTTGTCCTTCTGCCTCTTCCCTCCTTCCCTTTCTCAGTTCTCCCCACCCCCACCATATAGTAGGACCTTAATTGTCCTTATATCAGAATTATGTATATAGAATTCTTGTTTCTCCATTCTTGTGGTGCTTTACTAAGTGAATGGGTTCCACTTCCGTCCAGGTTAATACTAAAGATGTAAAATCTCCATCTTTTTTAGTGGGTGAATAGTATTCCATGGTATACATATACCACAGCTTGTTAATCCATTCCTGGGTTGGTGGGCATTTAGGCTATTTCCGCATTTTGGCAATTGTAAATTGAGCTGCAATAAACAGTCTAGTGCAAGTGTACTTGTGGTAAAAGAATTTTTTTTCTTCTGGGTAGATGCCTATCAATGGGATTGCAGGATGAAATGGGAGCTCTAGTTTGAGTCCTTTGGGAATTTTCCATACTGCCTTTCAAAAAGGTTGTATTAGTTTTCAGTCCCACCAGCAGGGTAAACATGTCCCCTTCTTTTCACATCCATGCCAACATCTTCAGTTTTGAGACTTTGTGATGAGGGCCATTCTCACTGGTGCTGGATAATATCTCAGGGTGGTTTTGATTTGTATTTTGCTGTACAAGCTCATACTGTTTAAAACAGCATGGTATTGGCACAAAAATAGAGACACAGACATTTGGAACAGAATAGAAAACCAGAGATGAAACAAACATCTCACGGCCGCCTAATCTTTGATTAAACCAAACAAGAACATACACTGAGGAAAAGAATCCCTATTCAATAAATGGTGCTGAGAGAACTGGATATCCACATGTAAAAGACTGAAACTGGACCCACACTTTCTCCACTCACAAAAATTGATTCAAGATGGATAAAAGACCTAAATCTAAGGTACAAAACAATTAAAATCCTCAAAGAAAGAAAGTGTGGAGGAAACACTGGAAGCTATCGATCTGGGGAAGGACTTTATGAAGAAGACCTCCACGGCCATCGCAACAACAACAAAAATAAACAAATAGGACTTAATGAAACTGAAAAGCTTCTGTACAGCTAAGGTGACAACAACCAAAGCAAACAGATAACCTACATATTGGGAAAGAATATTTGCATATTTTGATTCAGACAAAAGCTTGATAACTAGGATCTACAGAGAACTCAATAAATGTAAAAAGAGTCAATCATTCCTTAGATCACAGGGCAAGAGAGATGAATAGAACCTTCTCTAAGGAAGACAGATGAATGGCTCACAAACATATGAAAAAGATGTAATTCGTATGCTTATATTACTAAGGTAAAATACGAGGTGACGACTGCATTGCTCTATATAGCTTCTGTAAATGTGCAACATTACACCTCTGCAACTGCATGTAGATGGCGAGACTCTAAAGTGTAAACGTTTATGGGGTCTTGAAGGCGGGTATGAGGGAGGATACCGGGAAAAGTAAGGTCTGAAGGAACAAAGGCTTCTCAGAGAAGCCAAAGGACACTCCTGCAAGGTCCTCTCCATGGTAACCCAGCACTTAAGAATTTGTAAAAACTTAGTTTCCTAGGTGCCTGAAACTAATGATTGCTGCTTGCTTCCCCTTCTGTAACTCCCCCACCCCCCGCACATGATTTGACACCTCCATGAGAAATAATATGGTAATTCCTTTGTCTATATATTTGTGAGTTCAATAAAAGGACAAGGACAGAGCTGATGAAGTGGGCTCATTACTTTAAGCCTGATGGCCCGCTGAGTTTCCCCACAGGCAAATAAAATTCCTTCCTTTGTAATGTTTGGTGAGAGTCTATTGGTTTCAATTCTCAGGTCCTGCAACACTTGGAAGTAGATGATAATGGGGACAAAAGATATCAAAAAGTGTGAGATACAAGGGTGGGGTCCATGAGGCGAGGCGGGAGGGCGCAGGGGCCAGGTATGCCATCACAATGGGGAAAGGGGATGAAAGGCACCAGGGGCCACGTCCCCAGCAGTCCCCCGCAGTCACCAGATTCAGTGCCAGGGAGGGGGATAGGGCGCACGTAGACGCTCCACAGCCCCAGTTGGACCCAGCAGCCTGGGAGCTACCGCCAGCACTGCCGCCCGCCGAGAGCACAGAACTTCTCTGCCCGCCCAGGAACCTAGGAACCGGGCAGTCTGCCGAGGAGAGCGGAGCACCGGGAGAGGATTTTGCACCTACTGCCGAGCGCCCCCAGACAGGACGTTTTTCCAGCCCTGGGAGCCTCGTCTGCTCTGCCCGCCCCAAGAGGTAGATCGCCCCCGCTCTTCACCTCCTCCCCCAGCCGCCCAGGTCCACCCAGGGCCCCATCCTGCAGGCCGCCGCCAAACAAGAAGTTGGCGGGAGGCTATAAAAGCCAGGGACCCAGCAACCCGTGGACGCACGGTGCAGGCCCCTAAGCATCCACCGCTAGACAGGCGCCAATACCTTCTCTGCCCACCCCGCCAGAAGGACCGTGCCCCATCACTGGGGTTACGGCAAGCACAACGAACCTGAACACTGGCACGATGTCTTTCCTATTGCCAAGGGACAGCATCAGTCTCCTGTTGACACCGATAACGGTGCAGCCAAGTATGACCCTTCTCTGAAGCCTCTGTGTGTTTGTTATGAAAAAGTGACTTCTCCAAGGATCATCAATGGTCACTCTTTCAAAGTGGAATTCGATGACTCCTGGGACAGAGCAGCGCTCAAAGGAGGACCCCTTGATGGCACTTATAGATTGATTCGCTTTCACTTTCACTGTGGTTCAGTTGACCAGCAAGGCTCAGAGCATACAGTGGACAAAACAAAATATGCTGCAGAGCTTCACTTGGTTCACTGGAACACCAGATATGGAGATTTTGGGAAAACTGGGCAACGACCCAATGGACTGGCTGTTTGGGGTGTTTTTGTGAAGATTGGCAGTGCTACACCAGGCCTTCAGAAAGTCATGGATGCTCTGAATTTTATTACAACCAAGGAGAAGAGGGCTGATTTCACTGTCTTTGATCCTGTGGCCTCCTTCCTGGAAGCTTGGACTACTGGACTTAACCAACTCACTGACCACCCCTCCTCCTCTGGTATGTGTCACCTGGATTGTGCTCAAGGAACCCATGAGTGTCAGCGGTGAGAAGATGAGGAAATCCCATAAACCTAACTTCAATAAGGAAGGAGAACCCGAGGAGCTGATGGTGGACAACTGGAGTCCAGGTCAACCATTAAATAATAGACAAATCAAAGCTTCCTTCCAGTAAGTTGGCTCCACGACTGGTGTCCAAATAATGAATTTTCAGGTACTTCCTTTTACTTAAGCACAAGTCTTGTCTTAGTGATTTGGACCCTGGAGGCTTTGTGTCTGGTTTTCTAGACTGGTCATCTCTGCCCTGACGTATGTACTAATAAAATGTGAACAGCAAAACCAGTTGTTGTGTTTGGTAGAATTGCTGTGGCAGGTTGGTGCTTTGTTTATGGTAGTAGCTGGTAGTCTTTTTGTAACAGAGAATATCATATAAGGATAGGACTAAAGTACCTTGACTTGTTACATATCATGTGTAGTTATATATACTCACAATTTTTTCACTAACATGCTACTTAAAAAAAATAGGACAACAGAGTGACTGAGTGCAAATCCATATCATGAGATGGATTCAGCCAGTCAAGGCAAATTATATGAAATAGTCATGATTCCATGTAATGTGAATTAGACCAAATAAATGTTCACGACTCCCACATGTTATAGTAAAGGAACACTTTAAGAATTCTTCTATAGGGTGGCACCTGTGGCTCAAAGGAGTAGGGTGCTGGCCCAATATACTGGAGGTGGTGGGTTCAAACCCAGCCCAAGCCAAAAGCTACAAAAAAAAAAAAAAAAAAGAATTCTTATATATTTATAGCAAAATAGTCTTCAAAATGAAGTTGTAATTTAGTGACTTTTGAATTATAGAGATGTAAATGAAGTGTCTGTCATCTATAAAACTGTTACAGTTGTGATAAAGAGTATTTTCCATTCAAATAATATAGCATAACTTAACAAATATATTTTAGATATACTATGCAATAAAATTCAGACTTTAAGAAAAATGTGAGATGCAACTAAAACAGTCCTGATGGGAATACTCATAGCCTAAGTATCTACATTCAAAAGACTGAAAGACCACATATCAACAATCTAATGAATCATCTCAAGGAATTAAAAAAGGAAAAACCAATTCAAAGCCAGCAGAAGAAATTAAATAATCAAAATCAGAGGATAGCTTAATAAAATTTAAAAAAGCAACAAAAGGACTATACGGAAGATTAATAAACAACATTGACAAGATTTTTTTTATCTAGATCAACCACAAACAGAAGAGAAAGCACACTTATTAATAAGCTAAAATAAAAATGGAAAAGGGGAAATTACAACTGATATCACAGAAATACATAATGTCATCTCTGAATACTACAAAAATATCTGTACTCATAAACTTGAAAACATGGAGAAAACAGACAAATTATTGGAAACACACAACCTCCCTAGGCTCAACCAAGAAGATATAGAACTCCATAACAGATCATTATCAAGCAGCCAAATTGAAGCAGCAATAAAACATCTTCTAACAAATAAAAGTCTGTGACCACACAGTTTCACACCTGTTTTACCAAATTTACAAAGAAGAGCTTGTACTTATACTGCAGAAATTAATACATTATATTTAGAAGTAAGGAATCACCTCGATACCAAAGCCAGGAAAGGATATAACTAAAAATGAAAACTACAGACCAACATCCCTTATGAAGGAATATAGGTAATATATGTAAACATTCTCAGTAAAATCTTAGCTAGCCAAATTCATTTGCAAATCAAAAAAAAAAAAATCGATCACAACCAAATGGGCTTCATCCTAGAGATACGAGGATGGTTCAACATAGCAAATAGACAAATGTAATCCACCACATAAATAGATGCAAAAATCACAAAAACAAAGACCATATAGTGTTTTCAATAGAAGCAGAAAAACCACTTGACAAAATTTAGCATTATGTTAAGAATGCTTAACAAAATAAGTGTAAATGTGACTTACTTCAAAATTATAAAGGCCATATATGACAAATGCACAGGCAACATCATATTGAGTAGAGAAAAATCGACAGTGTTCTCTCTTAGAACTGGAACCAGACAGGTTTCCCACTATCTCCACTTTTGTTCAACATAGTGCTGGGAGTCCAAGACAGAGCAATCAGGCAAGAGAATGAAATCAAAGGTAGTCAAATAGGTAAAGAGGAGTTCAAACTATCGTTCTTTGCTGATGACATGAACTTAAATCTAGAAAAATTCCAAAGATTCAAACAAGTGACTCCAGGAATTGATACACAAAGATTCAAACAAGTGACTCCAGGAGTTGTTACACAAATTCAGCGAAGTGTCAGGTTACAAAATCAATGTACACAGATCAGTAGCTTTCATAGTATATGCCATCAACAGTCAAGTTGAGAATCCAACAAAAGATGTAATATCTTTCTCAGAAACAACAAAGAAAATAAAATACCTGGGAATATACTTAACAAAGGAGGAGAAGGACCTCTTTAGGGACAAATATAAAACTCTGAGTAAGGAAATTGCAGAGGATGTTAACAGATGGGAAAATACATCACACTCTTGGATCAGCAGAATTAACATTGTTAGTACGTCTATATTAACCAAAGCAATTTACAGATCAAATGCCATTGCCACTAAATTACAAATGCTGTTTTTCACAGATCGAGAAAAAATAGTTCTATACTTCACATGGAAACAGAAAAGATACCAAATAGCCAATACAACTGTATGTAATTAGAACAAAGAGGAAGGGATCATCTTACCACACTTCAAACTACACTACAAGGCTAGATCACACTTCAAACTATAGTACAAGGCTATAGTAACCCAAACAGCATGGTACTGGACAAAAGTGGAGATATAGACTTATGGATAAAAACAAAGGACCCAGAGATGAGGCCTTCCTCATGATCCCATCTTATTTTTGACAAAATTGCACACTGAGGAAAATAATACCTATTCAATAAATGGTTCTGGAAAATCTAGATAGCTGCGTATAAGACTGAAACAGGAGGGTAGCACCTGTGGCTCAAGGAGTAGGCAGCCCCATATACCATAGGTGGTGTGTTCAAACCTGGCCCCAGCCAAAAAGTGGAAACAAGAAAAAAGACCTCTCACCACTTACAAAAATTTAGTTCACAATGGATAAAAGACTTTAAACTATGGCATAAAACTATAAGAATTCTACAAGAAAAAAAATTTTTTTTTTATTGAATCATAGCTGTGTACAATAATTCAATCATGGGGTACAGTGTACGGGCTTCAGATACAATCAGAGATATTTTCATCAACCTGATTGCGATAACATTCAAGAGACTTTCTCATTACTTTGTGAGAAC
>CAUYRH010165817.1:0-47751 GCA_963574655.1 Perodicticus potto | reverse complement strand
AATAAGATTGTTTTGAGATTCTGTTTGGATTCTAAGGATAACCATTTTGTGTAATTTGAAATAAATTACTATGCAAAAATTAACAGTTGAAGAAGTCTTTTTAAAATTTTTTCTAGCAAAAGCCTTTGCTAGAGCAACTCAGTGTCCACATAACAGGTCCCGCCCCGAGAGCAGGGTCTGTTGAGACCTGTGGAAACTGGTGGCGATTGACTGAAGAAATACAGAGGAAACGGTAAAGAAAGACAAGAGACAGAGTAGAATTAAAAGTGGGAGCTCAGGGGTCCATTGCCCATGGTGGGACTCCGGCAATGGCCCAGAGTGTTTGCTCCACTCTGATTCTATTTTATTTTAATTGTTTTTTATTAAATTATAACTTTGTACATTGATGCATTTATGGGGTTCAGGGCACGGCTTTAATATCATTCTGATTTTATTGAGGTCTGTTTGCCCAGAGGGCAAGAAGATGGAGAGAACAAAGACTGATCATATCTGCTCCTATTGTTATTATTATTAACCTTAAGGGTAGACTTTAGAAATCTGAAATCTGAGCTTTATATTGGGAGAGCCTCCGGCTTGAGATCACACACACAGATTTCTAGGGAGGTATTTTTTGTTTGTTTGTTTGTTTTCAAATTATTTTTTATTTATTTATTTATTTATTTATTTTGAGACAGAGCCTCAAGCTGTCACCCTGGATAGAGTGCCGTTGCATCACAGCTCACAGCAACCTCCAATTCCTGGGCTCAAGCAAGTCTCCTGCCTCTGCCTCCCAAGTAGCTGGGACCACAGGCGCCCGCCACAATGCCCGGCCATTTTTTGGTTGCAGCCGTCATTGTTGTTTGGCAGGCCCGGGTTGGATTCAATCCCGCCAGCTCAGGTGTACGTGGCTAGCACCTTAGCCCATTGAGCCACAGGCACCGAGCCTGTTTGTTTGTTTTTTTTAAGAGACAGAATCACAATGTGTTGCCCTCGGTAGAGTGCTGTGCTGTCACAGCTCACAGCAACCTCCAGCTCTTGGGCTTAGGCGATTCTCTTGCCTCAGCCTCGCGAGTAGCTGGGACTACAGGCGCCCACCACAATGCCCAGCTATTTTTTTTGTTGTTGCGGTTTGGCTGGGGCTGGATGTGTTCGAACCTGCCACCCACTCGGTATATGGGGCCGGCGCCCTACCCACTGAGCCATGGGCACCGCCCTCTAAAGAGGTGTTAAGCTCCACTAATTCTCTGTGGAGTAAAAAGACACTGGCATTAATCTCTGAGGGATTGGTGGGAGGGAGGCATTTTCCTCCCATCACCACCACAGAGGATCTTCCTCTGTGATAAGGGATATAAGCTCTTCTGCCCATATCTCAGAGCTCGAGCTACTCCCTTGGTCTCTGCCCCAGGCAAATGCAAATCTCCACAATGGGTATCTGCTTTGCCTGTTTAATGGGCAGGAAATGCCCTAGAAGATGTATCTTTTCTAGGACTTGCCATAATCTCGTCTATGGCTATTACTCTCCTCAGAGTGCTCTCAGACTCAGCAGGGTATTTGTAAGCTGTATCCCCAACAGGCTAGAATTTCAGAAAAGGCAGGAAGCTTGCTAGCAATAGCTAGCTTAAATGTAAACTAGCTGACTTTTCTTTGTTCCGACTCACTCAGCTTACTTTTTAGTTTTCCTCTTTTTCTGGGGGTGCTTTCCTGTGCCAAGAATGGGGAATTCTCCCAGCAGAACTGCAGTCCGTCCTTTGTGAGCACCTCCCACAGACAGGAAATTCAGTGGAAGAAACTGTATCTGCAACTAAGATTAAGAGACCAAAACCAGGCTTGGCGCCTGTGGTTCAAGCGGCTAAGGCGCCAGCCACATATACCTGAGTTGTCGGGTTTGAATCCCACCCGGGCCCACCAAACAACAAACAGCTGCAACCAAAAAATAGCAGGGCATTGTGGAGGGTGCCTGTAGTCCCAGCTACTTGGGAGGCTGAGGCAGGAGAATCGCTTGAGCCCAGGAGCTGGAGGTTGCTGGGAGCTATGATGCCACGGCTCTCTACCCAGGGGGACAGCTTGAGGCTCTGTCTCAAAAAAGAAAAAGAGGAACCCAAACCAAAAAATTCATAAGCCTTAGACCATAAGTTTCTGCTTTCATGCTATCATTTGCTTAGAGGTTTTTTCATTTATTCTAATTTACTGACACTTCTTTTTCTTTAGGCATGTCTGCATTTTTACCTGAGTAAGAAAATTAAAGTAAAACACATGGAAATTTTTCCAGTAACTCAGGAGACTTAGTTGTCTTTATTAAACCAACTGAATAGCCTTATTTATTAAAAATCATACAAACACAGATCATTTTGTTTCGTCTGGGTTTTTAGTTTTGTAACTTTTGCGGCAAACTCTAACAGCTTCATATACTATAAAAAGGGAGAAAGGTGAACTCAGACAAAAATGTATACTAATAATGTTGAAGGCATTTTTATTGCGATTTTGTCAACAACTTTTTTTAAAAACCAGTTTGTTTATTAAAGATACAATTCACTTGAACTTGGAAGGTATTTGGGCTTATTTATTTGATTGATGACAGTTTCCTTTATTTACAAGTCAATTTTGGTACCATGTAGACATAACACCTAGCCCATAGGTGTGGGTTTAGATTGAGTTTTGTGTATGTAGACGCACACAAATTTTCTATATCTTTTATCTCTAGCCATGAGGTCCTCTGAAGTTCCACATAAATCTGTATACGTTATGTTTCTGTTCCTCTTTCCCTGTCCACCAGCAGGCATCCCAGCATCTCAGCCAGGCTGCCTCCGTGGAAGAAAGTATCTTTCCATCTCCTAGACCTCAGGACAGAGATGTCTTCTAGGGTCCCAGACCTTAGAATGGAGGAGTCTTTCAACCACCCAGACCTTGGACTGCACTTATAATAACATCAGCAGCAAGTTTAAAGTGGCCAGAAAGAAAAAAGAGATAAAGAGCCTAACAGACTCCATACTTCCATACTTAATGCCACCCACCAATACAGATAAGCATTCAACATAAAGAGAAATTCAAGACGTTGCAAACAAATGAACCGTAGTTTCACCTAATAAGCCCTGGGAATGCCAAATCAGAACATTGAGGTTAGTTTCCACTCTCAGGAACGGTTGAGGGCTTATACAAATCAAAGCAAATGAGAGTTCCCTCAGAATTCCACAATCAGGGGAGTGCCCCCCGCCATGTGGTACCTTCAGATAGCATGCACCCATCCAGGTGGCAACGTCAAAACTCAGAGGTCCTTTCTTCTGAGACCATCAGGAGGCAATCGTGAATGCACTGGAGGTTGGTAACAGTGAGGCTGGAGGAGAAGGGGCATGACCACCCTCTGGCTAACGTGGCCACACAGCTGCTACAACAGGGTTTTGGTTTCTCCCCACTCTACTGCTACCGAACCGCCAGCAACGCCATGAGCCCCTGAGTGTGGTCGAAATCACAAGGGGGTTTCAGTCTGTTTCAGTTGCTCATCACACAAAGATCTAATCATTGGATCCACAAGAATCATCAAGTAAGAATGTCTTGTTGGGAGAATGGGGAAAGGCCCCCTCCCCACTAACGGAGGTCTTCAGCTCTTAAAGAAGGGGCTGCAGGCCTTGGGGCAGGTCATGGGGTAGCACTGGAAGCAGGATGCGGGGGGATGGTGAATCTTGGACCAGAATTCTGCCCAGAGGGCTTCAGAATCTCAGCTCTTTCACCTTGCAGAAATTCTACTGCTTCTGGGAAACAACTCACAATGTCAAGTAGTTAGTTAAGTGATAGGATTAGAAAAAACATACAGAGATCATTGAAATTTGTTCATAGAGCTGGTAACAGAATAAGGACCTGGCTGCATTAGTGGAGATTCTCTATAGATGCAAATTTCTCTCCATTCCCAAGACAGATTTGCAGTTCTATTTCTGTTTGTCAGCAGCCATATCAAAATATGTCAAAGAAATGTATTTGGAGGCAAAATACTTCTGATCCCCTCAGCCCTAAAACTTTTCAAGATATATAGCTCCATATAAAACAAGTACATGTCAATTATACTGAAGGACTATAATCTGAATAAACTCCTGAATGTCAATTACAAGCTGAGGAAGAGATAAGATCGATCACTTTTCTACTCACACTGAGAAGACCACAAAATTTTTTTTTAAAATACATGTATTTTATTATTCTTCATTACATTATTTCCCCCCCAACCCCCCAGTAGTAAGACAGAACTTGTCTACAGAAAAGAACACAGAAAACACCAAAGCTCCTGTTAGAGGGAGAGAATTCAAGTGGGGAGAGACAAGCCCTCTCCGTTTCTCTCCCGGGAGAAGACCACAAAATTGACTATTTGCTCTACTCCTTTTTTTTTTTTTTTTGAATGTTCATCTTATTTTATATGAAACATTGATTTGCTGAGCACTAAATACTCCCTAGAATGTCACAAAAATGCATTAATTTCCCTCACTGCTCAGCTCACCCCCTCCTCTCTTTTTCTCCTTTATACTCTTTTCCTTAAATGTGGAATTCTCAAATCCCTGCTGCAAGCACAGAAGCCCGGTGGCCTGTGCTTTTCCCAGCCACATCCTCAGGCTTTGGCTTAATAAACCTCAGTTGTGTGTGACTCTAGTTTTCGATCACTTGTTATTAGTTAACATATCTATCTCTTGAAACTGCTTGCTATCGCCACAAGTAGCTATTAAAGTTAATAATGTCCCATCAGACACGATAACACACACTCAAGTAGCTTAACAACAGACAACCAATCACTCATCAGTGTAATTTCTGGAAACCAATAAGAATTCTTGACCAATGACTGTATCAGCCCACTCCCGGTCCTTTTTTGCCTTTAAAAAGCCACCTGCTGCTAATCAGAGCATATATTTAGGGCAACTTGAATTCTATGCTCCCAATCTGCAATCCTCAAGCTAGACCCAGATAAACTATTTGTATTAATTTTGCCTCAGCTTCTTTCTTTTAGGTCACGACAACCATGAGCTACTATCCGATGCATAATACATACTTAAAAGGAGGCTTTTTGTTGGCAGTAACAATAGATATAAATCCATGTTTCAAATAGATTTGACAGGTAAAAAGAAAAGGCTAACTTCTTGTTACACTAGATTAGATCTCCATTGTTTTTACCTGACATTTATCAGCTCTGCTCCCTATTATGTTTGCTGTTGTTGTTGTTGTTGCAGTTTTGGCCAGGGCCAGGTTCCAACCCGCCACCCTTGGTATATGGGGCCAGTGCCCAACTCACTGAGGCACAGGTGCCACCCACGGCTCCCTATTATGTAATGTAGCTTTTCCCTACACCACTAACCAGTTCTACAATTCTCCAAGACCAACTTGGGTCCAATAACTTAATCCAATTCTGACACTGTCTGCCTGGAGTTGGCATCAGACTCCCCACCCACCCCACTCCCCATTAAAGGGCTCAGGTCTACAATATCACCCTACTTCAGGTGCCAGATACAGATGGGGCCCCCAGGCTTTCTGCGCTTCTGCCCAGCTGATTGCAAATTCAACAGTTCCCACTCAGGTTCAATAATTCGCTAGAACAACTCAACGAACTTAGGAAAGTGTTCAGCTTCCTGTCACAGTTTATTACAAAGGTTACAAATAAGCAGTGAGAAGAAGCATGCTGGCAAAAGAGTCCAAAGCACCAGCGCCTCTGTCTCCAGGGAGTTGTGGAGTTGGGGTGTGACCCCTCTCCTGGCAGGTGGAAGCTCCCCAACCCCGTCACTTAGAGGTGTTCCTGGTGGTTTCAGTTTGTATGAGTAAATCACTGGCTATTGGTGACTGAGCTCAGTCTCCAGCCCTCTCTTCCTGAGGTTGGGGGAGCAGACAGTTCCAACCTTCCAACCATGGCTGTCTCTCTGAAGACCAGCATGAAACTACTACGTACATGCCCTCCCCTCGGCTAGTCATTTCATCAGCTCAAAGAAGGACACTCAGGATATGAGTGACAGGGAGCGGCTGTAAATACAGACGAAGCTTTGTTTGCTCACCTGACGCTCTCCTCCTGCTGTGTGGCCTGGTTCCTAACAAGCCGGGGACCGGTGACAGTCTGCAGCTCTGGAGCAAAGAGAGACTCTAGTTTTTAAAGAAAAGAAAAGAAAAAACAATCAGGTGAGGAAGCAATTACAAAAGTTGTTTGTCAGGAATGTTCATTGGTTTACTGGAATAGCACTGGTTACTGATGGGCCGTACACCATTGAACTGTGGAGTAGACGGTATTTTATGGCTATTGCTGTCAGCTGGTCCTACTGGAATAGCACTGGTTACTGATGGGCTGTACACGGTTGAACTGTGGAGTAGACGGTATTTTATGGCTATTGCTGTCAGCTGGTCCAGCACCACATGGCAAGTGGCTTCACAAGTAATGATTTAACTCAAGGGGGAGCAAGCTGTGACTGCTGTTACATTTTAAACGTCTTTCTGGGCCTGATAATTCAAAGGGGCTTGAAGTGCTGCCGGTGGAAAAAGAGAATTGGCAGAGAACCCTGACCCCCCAGTCCTCGGGATGGACACTACCCACCTCCTCTGAGAGCCCCGGGTATGCTCTCCAGGCCACAGGCCCAGGGTGGTTGAAAAGCTCCCACAATCTGGACTTTCAGTACTAAAGCCAAGGCAGTCCTGGGCACACCAGGACAGGAGCCTCAACTCTACCCTTAGAGATGAAGAAAGGATCCTGCCCCCCCCCATTATGAAAAGTGCTTTTCCCAAGCTCTGGCTTTAACAGCCTTTCTGCTTCAAACACACTGCTTGAGCTGGACCACGAAGTCTGACAATTAAGTTCATGATCTCGATCCTAGGGAAAGTGCTACATACCTCATTGCTGAATCTCACTATGGTCACCTTCAAAGTACTTCCCTTGGCCATCTGGTGACCGTAGCAACATTCGGCAATGAGGTATGTAGCACTTTTTCGAGGATGAATTCGTGAACTTAATTGTCCGGCCTCGTAAACTTCACCACTTCAAGAAATAAAGGTTTTCCAGATGAAAGATGAAAGGAAAAAGCCAAAAGAATATCAGGTCCAGGGAGCTCCCAAACAACCAGGCTTGATTGTTCTTTTATCTGCAAAGGCTGTGCCAGGAAAATCCCTTTTCTTTTATTGCAAAGCAAAGCTGCCAGTCATAACTGAGCTACGCAAACAGCGGCAAGAAGCAGCCGGCGAGATCTGTTTGTTAAAGGGCCCATCGATGGGGCTGGGGCTGGGAGGCGAGGAAGGACACGGCTCTGTTTTTAATAGCCTAAGAGTCGTCAGACGGGAGGCGCCTCTCTGTCTAAGCTCTAGGGTGTAGAGATGCCGAATATGAAATGACAGCCCGACAGCTGATGACTGGGCTGGAGGACGTGCTCTGAGGCCCGGCTGTGCCGCACAGCTCAGCTCAGCAAGCGCTTGGTCTGGGAGCTGCCAGTTTCCCACACCGGGAAGTTTCCCACACGCATGCGGAAGGCGACAATCACGAGAAACAAACAGGGTGATCAAAGGCCTTGTGGATGAAACCAAGCTAGGGGTGGCTTCAGGGACCTGGCCTACCGTCGCTCCCTCGGGGTGCTCAGATGGTGGCCTCTCAAAGTACTCACCAGATGACTTACACCCACTGGCGGAGGTTGAAGGTCCAGGGAGGATGTCCCAGGTCTGGAGTCCCGGAACCCAGGTTTTCTCTGGGACGCCCTGCATGCCTGCCAGGCGTCTCCTCCTCTGACTGCACCCTCTAGTGCTGGGGAGTGAGGCCTCCACCACCCTGACCACCCTGGCGTCTACACCTCGCTGGCCTTGGTCTGGCCCTCTGGGGTTGCACTGTAGGAGCTGGATCTTTCTCTTTTCTGACACCTACTTCAGATATTTGAACACAACTGGAGAGGGGAGGAAAAACATCGCTTCCTCCACCCATCTTAGCTTCTCCAGCTGTGGCCTTGCAAATTAGACCCGCCCAAGACAGACTGGCAAGAAAAAAGCAGCCCGAAGTTTCTTAGCAAGTGCTTCAAGCTTTCAGGCAGGAGCGCAAGAGCTGAGTAACTCAAAGGGGCAGCCAGATGGGGCTTTATATATCATTTTGGAAAGGGCTTTGGGGCTTCCAGTAGGCAAGTTATGGGAAGGGGACCAGGAAAAGTATCACGAACAGGCTTGTTCTGTGAGGTCGTTGGGAAAATGTAAGTCAGTGTCTCCTGCAGTGACAGTGGTTCAGTGTTCTCTTCTTCTGGGTATGGGGGAGACACCATTTATAAGTGTGTTCCTTTTATTTTTATTTTTTATTCCTTTTGAGATGGAGTCTCACTCTGTTGCCCAGGCTAGAGCCCTGTGGCCTCAGCCTAGCTCACGGCAACCTCAAACTCCTGGGTTCAAGCAATCCTCCTACATCAGCCTCCTAAATAGCTGAAACGACAAGTGCCTGCCACCAGGCCTGGCTAATTTTTCCGTTTGTAGTAGAGATGGGGTCTTGGGGGTCTTGCTCAGGCTGAGCTCAAGGGATCCTCCTGCCTCAGCCTCCCTAAGGAGGGTATTGCTAGGATTGCAGGCATGAGCATACATTTCTTTTACAAAAGGAAAACTTGCTGGCTGTGCTTACAGCTGTGGGCTTGGTGCTCTGGCACTCGGGTGCGCCAAGCTAAAGGTCCAGAGTAGGGTCTCTCTGACCTTTCCCTTTTTTCTCCTGCCCCCCTCTCTCTCCTGAGGCAGACCACAGAACCTAGAACCCCTTTGCCCCACAGCCAGCCATAATACCTAAAAGCTTTAACTCTGGCTCATTTTTCTGTGTAGGACCTGGCCGTAAGGAAATTCTTTGACCCATTCTGATGGTGGGTCACAAGAGCCTCATTCCCGAGGGCCCACCCTATACCCTGGAGGAGGGATAGTTGCACAGAGGCCAAGGAGGACCCGCACAGACCGGCCCTACTGGGCGCCCTCATCTGTTACTACTGGCTTCACCCTTCTGGTCCAGTTACGTTTCTGCATACTGTCCTTTGACCTTTGAATCTGAGCATATAAATGGATAGTCTACCCTGAGTCTCTGAGTCTGCATTTCTAAAGTCTCCTATGTCAAAGAAAACCTTCATTAATAAATCTGTTGTACTTTTCCCTTTTTTTTTCTTTTTTTAGAGACAGAGCCTCACTTTGTCATCCTCAGTAGAGAGCCATGGCATCACAGCTCACAGCAACCTCCAGCTCTTGGGCTTAGGTGATTCTCTTGCCTCTGCCTCCAGAGTAGCTGGGACTACAGGCGCCTGCCACAACGCTGCAGTTTGGCTGGGGTGTATGGGGCCTGCGCCCTACTTTTCTCTTGTTAATTTGCTTTTTGTTGCAGGGATGTGATCTATGCCCTCAGGATGGGTGGGGGCGACTTTCACCGCCCGCCTTTGCCTGCAGCTGCTGGTTCTCAATGGTCCTTAGCTCAAAATAGCCCACACGCCAGAGACATGTTTTCCAATGGCAGATTCTGGAACCCGTCAACCCCCCTCCTAGGAGCCTGATTTGTTCTCCAAGTTAACACTCTCAGCTCTGCTGAAGGCTCCAGTTTGAACGTGGTCCCTCACCACCTTGGTCTGGACCAGCTGAGTGATTTGTGGAGCCCACTGCAAAACAATGGAAACATGGAGCCCTTATTCAGAAATAATTGTGAATTTTGAGATGGGAGACAGAGCGCTAAACCTTACAGGGTCCTGGCCACCTCTTCCCGGATGTCCTCTGGTCTGTTGGTGTCTTGTTTAAAGAATGGGGTCAGGCTTATTTGGTACGGCTCAGAGTGCCCTTCAGACTGGCCAGGCCTGACTCCCTTGCTCAGTGTTGCAGCACGTGGGCGGAGAGCTTGGCCACTGTCCTCGGAGTCCTTTAGGGCCAGCAGATGCCAGGCCTCCTGAGTCTGGGTGTGGAGCGTGAGCGGCGACCCTACCCTCCCAGCAGCTCCTCAGCCTGCACTCTGCATTACTGAGGTCTGGGAATCAGTTGGCAGAGGCTGCTGAGCCATGACACCTCGTCCTTTGCAGAAACGAGTTCTTTCTGACATTCTCCTTACAAAAGTTGAGTGAGAACTAACATTACCTGCCTGGGAGAGAGGTGGAAGTGACCTGCTGAAGGCCGCCCAGTCTCCCTAGAGAGAGGAAGAATGGGGACTTGGGGTATTTTCAGAGCTCCTGCCATGTGGTAAGGAGCCAGACACCCTCCCAGGGCCGCCAGGGCCCTGTATAGTTGGGAAGAAAATGTGAAAGTCTGGGGCGTGCTTGGGTGGCCCTGGAAGAAGAAACAGAGGGAGGAGACACCTGTTTGCGGCCACAGCCACAAAGCTCTGCCACGTCCTCAGAGAGCCCAGACCCTTAGCCTCTGGCTGTGTGGTCATCTGGCCTTCCTTCTAGGTCCTTCTCTGAGCCTCCCTCTCTGCTTGTCCTTCACAGTCCCCAGGACTGCTCTTCCCAGCTCAGAGCATGACCTCAGACTCCGTGGTGGCTCCTGGTGCTCTTGGGAACACCCCAGTGTGTCAGAGACCCTGGAGACCCCCATGCTCAGAGGATGCTAAGGCTCCTAGGAATAGCTTGGGAGGTTAGGGTGGGAAAAGAAGGTCTCCGGCCCCCAACCCACTGCCACTTCAATCCAAGCAACCCATTTTTTTTTTTTTTTTTTTTTTTTGAGAGAGAGTCTTACTTTGTTGTCCTTGGTAGAGTGCTGTGGTATCATAGCTCACAGCAACCTCAAACTCTGCGGCTCAAGCAATTCTCTTGCCTCAATTTTTCATTTTTGGTAGAGATGGGGGTCTTGAGCTTGCTCAGGCTGGTTTCGAACTCATGAGATCAGGCAGTCCACCCACTTTGGCCTCCCAGAGTGCTGAGATTATAGGTGTGAGCCACCGTGCCTGGCCCAAATCCAATTTTGGATATTAGCCTGTGGGAATGGAGTGTGTTGAAGAAAGATTTCTACAGTTAAACACAAGTTTGAGCTGGTCCAGCAAATCACTGCACAGCTGAGGTGATGGCCCAGAGGGCAAGAGACATGCCCAAGGCTCCTCCCTGGGGGCAGCCCTGAAAGTGACCAGGTCCCAAACCCCTTTGCTCAGGACTGTGCTGATGGCCTCTGCAGCACTGCTGGGTGCCTTCTTCTCCTGGAGGCCGGGGGCATGGATTCCCAGGGTTCTATTCACAGGCTTGGTTTGTGAGCCATGGGGAGTCCTCAAGGCAGCTGGGCTGGGCTGGGCTGGAAGGAGGAGCTGTGGGTGTGTTTATGTGCAGGAGAGCAGGCAAGTGTGCATAGGACATGGGTGGGGTGGGAGAATAGGGGGTGGGGGTGGGATTGGCTAACCAGTGGTACCTGAAGGGACCCACAGCTCCCCAAAGGTCCAGCAGAGCTTTGCAGAATAGGAACTCAGGTCCAAATGTCAGATTTTGCAAGAGAAATTAGAAATCCACCTTTTAGTGTAAGATCCCTACATTTTAAAATGTTGACTCAATTTTTAAAAATGCACTAGGTTCAGGTAGCCTGCAGTTCATGACCTCTGATGTAAGTGGAGGGATTTGCAGAAAGAGGATTTTGCCTGGGAATGCTAGCAGGACTCGGGGGTTGGGAAAAGTCACCTTAGGCAAGGACAATTGGTGGGCACAGCTCTTCAGGCTTCCCTCGGGTACAGATACCTCCTCGTGGCTCCCTGCAGGAGTGGCAGGAAGGATGTGTTTCAAAGGTGCTTGTGATGCATTTATATAAAACATCTTGTTTTAGAAAATTTCAAGACCACAAAAGTTAGGAAATGTACTCACAGCCTAGTCACATAGGTTTTTTGTGGTGTGGGTATCTCTTGTTATTAGAAGTATCTTCAAACAAAATACCATTCTCTACAGTCAAGTTCCAGATGATAAGTGAAAAACGCTTATATGTGAGTCAGCTCAAAATCATGCTGATGATATTGAGTGTAATTAGAACATAATAATTTAAAATGCAATTAAAATCTCCATTTTGGCTTTAGGAAATGTTCAAGTTCTTTTTTTTTTTAAGAGTCAGGGTCTTGCTATGTTGCCCAGTCTAGATCTGAACTCCTGGGCTCAAGCCATCTTCTCACCTTGACCTCCTGAGTAACTGGGACCACAGGCACACAACACACTTGGCAGAAAGTACCATAGTGATTTTATTGTGGAAGGATTCAAGTTCTTTGAACATGTTTTTTTCCTCTGTCTAACTTGATTTCTAGTCTTTGTCTTTGTGTTTGCAAATGCTAGGTGTATAATAAGATATTTAACTTTTTATCCTAGCAGCAATACACAAACCCTGAGAGGGAAAAATCAGCTTTTCTGAAAATAAATAAGCCAAAATTGTCATAGAGAGCAAAAGCTGAATCGCATCTTTTTTTTTTTTTTTTTTTTTGAAGACATAGTCTCACTCTGTTGCTCAGGTTAGACCACTGTGACTTCGTAACTCACAGCAACCTCAAACTTCTGGATGCAAGTGATCCTCCTATCTCAGCCTCCCAAGTAGCTGTGACTATAGGCGCACAACACTGGCTAATTTTTCTATTTCTGGTAGAGACAGCAGTCTTGATTTGCTCGGGCTGGTCTTGAACTCTGGAGGGATCCTATTGCCTCAGCCTCCCAGAGTGCTAGGATTACAGGAGTGAGCCACCATGCCCCATCTGAACCACATCGTTTTTATTTTTTCACATGCATTTCGTATCCCAGCTCTAAGCACAGGTTTGGTGGATAAATGAACGGACGCAACAAGCTCTCCTTTTGTGGAGTTTGATGCTGACTGGGGTCAAGGGCCCTGACCCTGCCTGTGCTGACCATTCTCCCCTGCTGCAGGCAGCTTCAATCCCAAACCTTCTCCCCCTTGGCAGGGGATGAGACAGCTGGGTGGGGTACATCCCAGCCCTGCTCAGATAGAGGGACATCTCAACAGGCACATTACAGTTTGGCCTTAGTTCTGCCCACAGGGACAGCTGCCTGGTGACAGCACAGATTGTGACTGCAGGGCGAAGAAAAAGATTTCTTGTAAGAACAGCCTTACTGAGATGTAAGTCACACATCACACGATTTTCCCACTTTAAGTGTACAATTCAGTGGTTTTTAGCACATTCACTAAGTCCTGCAACTGTCACCACTATCCAATTCTGGAACATTTTCATCACCCCTAAAGGAATCTCATCTTTCCCTCCCCCAGCCCCAGGCAACCACTCACCAACTTTCCACCCCTGTGGATTGCCTGTTCTGGACAATGTTTCACATAAACGGAATCAGATGCTATGTGGTGTTCGGAGTCTGACCCCTTCACTCGGCACCATCTCAGGGCTGGGGCAGGTTGCAGCAGATATCAGGGCTTCATTCCTTTGTACAGCTGAATAATATCACTTGCTACCGACAGGCCACATTTTGTTTTCCACGTATTGACCGGTGGACATCTGGGTTGTTTTTCCTTTTTTGGTTACTGTGAATGATGCTGCAAGTGTCTGTGTGGATGTGTGTCTTTATTTCTCAAGGGTGCACGCTAGGAGTGGCTCTCTGTGCTTCTCCAGGCCCTGGCCCAGCAACCCTGGGAGTGGATCAAGTGTCCTTCCCCCAAAAGCTCCCAGCCCCCATGCACCATCGGGCAGTCACCATCTACCACCTCAGCAAGCATGCAGGACAACCTGCGGCAGGAGGCCGTGGGAAGGGCTGGGCCACCCCCGAGAGGCTGTGGCCATTCAGTGTGGGATGCTGACCCTGCCCACACAGGCTGACCCTCCCAGACACGCGTGCCCCTCCAGTGATCCCTTTAGAGGTGGTAATGTCACCTGGGAAGACGGTCCCTGAGAGCAGGGTCAGGTGCCTCACGAGCCTTGGTTAGGATGTTCCCAAATGTTAAAAGCACCTCTCGTAAGGGGCAGAGATTGGCGGGGCTGGGGATGTTTGGGAGAATTGAAGGGTGGTGCCTGGGGTCTGACACACACTAACAAGAGTAGGAGTGAGGGTTCTGGAGGCCCACGTGCAACTTCCGGGGACCCACTCACATCCAGGTTTCAGCCCTGGGTGTTTATTTTCTGCCATTTGCTTTTTTTTTTTTTTTTTTTTTGAGACAGAGTCTCAGTATGTTGCCCTCAGTAGAGTGCTGTGGCATCACAGCTCACGGCAACCTCCAACTCTTGGGCTTAAGTGATTCTCTTGCCTCAGCCTCCAAAGTAACTAGGACTACAGGCGCCTGCCACAATGCCTGGCTATTTTTCGGTTGTAGTTGTCATTGTTTGGCAGGCCCGGGCTGGGTTTGAACCCGCCAGCTCCGGTGTATGTGGCCGGCACCCTAGACGCTGAGCTACAGGCGCCGAGCAATCGCCATGTGCTTTTTATGCATTGTCTTATTTACTCTTTGCAACATAATCCTTTAAAGTAGAGATCACTGTCCTGATTTTACCAGCAATGAAATTGAGGCTTAGAGAAGTTCAGTGACTTTCTGAAGTGACTGAGTTGAAAGCTGGGAGTTGAAATCTGTCTTAGGCCAAAACAAAGAGTCAGAGGGAACAATGGAATCTTGTATCAAACAAAATTCTGGCCTCTGCCTTGCAGGGAAAGGAAGCAGCAGTCCCAGAGAGGGCCTTGCCCGTCTTGGCCCTGCTTTGTAAAATGCTTTCATGCCCACGATCTCAGGGTAGCCCCTGCCATCCAGAGGGAGTGTTTCCATTTCTTAGGAGCAGAAATGGAGGCTTCACGTAGCAGACCATGAAGAGATCAGGTGAGCTTATTGAGGGATAGGTGGAGATGACCAGAACTCTAGGACAGTAAGCAGCCCAGGTGCCATCTCTGTGAACCAAAGTTCAAGAAGGAGGCGGAGCGCGGTGGCTCGTGCCTATAATCCTAGCACTCTGGGAGGCCAGGGCAGGTGGATTTCTCGAGCTCACGAGTTCAAGACCAGCCTGAGCAAGAATGAGACCCTGTCTCTACTAAAAATAGAAAAACTGAAGCAAGAGGATCATTTGAGCCTGAGTTGGAGGTTATTGTGAGCTATGATGCCATGGCACTCTATCCTGGGCAATAGCTTGAGACTCTGTCTCAAAAAACAAAAATAAAATAAAATAAAATAACCCTTCAAAGTTCAAGATGGGAATGGCCCCAGGGCCTGAGCTGGAGGACAGGCAGCTGAGTCTCCCAGGCTGCCAAAGGAAGCACATGAGAGCAGGTCTGGCCTCCCTCCCCACCCAGAGCCACATCTAGTTCTGGCTATGCCAGTCCCGGCTAGGAGGTACTCCTGTCCCAGGGCCGTTGTCAGGGGGCCTGGGAGGTTTCGGCTGAGCATGGTAGCATGGCTCATTCCTGGGGGGCTAGGGCTGGGATGGGGATCATGTCCATTCCAGAGGGGGTGGAGTGAGGGAATCAGGGACTGTCCTTACTGCTCTCAGCAGAGGTCACCACTGGGTGCTGGGCAGACCACCCACCAGGTCATGGGTTCCTCCAGGAAAATGGCGGTGAGCTGGGGGCTACAGGA
The DNA here is from genome assembly GCA_963574655.1 of Perodicticus potto. Taxonomy (NCBI): domain Eukaryota; kingdom Metazoa; phylum Chordata; class Mammalia; order Primates; family Lorisidae; genus Perodicticus; species Perodicticus potto. The sequence goes on along the minus strand of CAUYRH010165817.1, from coordinate 32,334 downwards.
AAAGAATCACTGGTGACAAAGAGCTCTAAGCCAGTGACCTTGGTGAGGGCCTGGCCACATACCCAGAACATTCCTGCTGAAAGGAGAGGCACTCAGGAAATGAGTAAACCTCCCAGGCCCACGGTAAGGCAAAAGCATGCTTACTGGTCGCACCTTGGGGCCGTTCTCTGCTTTCTTTTTTATGGTTGTTGTTTCTTTTTTCTTTTTCTTCTTCTTCTTCTTCTTTTTTTTTTTTTTTTTTGAGACAGAGGTTCAAGCTGTCGCCCTGGGTAGAGTGCTGTAGCATCACAGCTCACAGCAACCTCCAACTCCTGGGCTCTAGTGAATCTCCTGCCTCTGCCTCCCAAGTAGCTGGGACTACAGGCGCCTGCCACAACGCCCGGCTATAATCACAACCCCGTGATTTCCAGGCTGCCCAGCAAAGCCACCTGTGGGAAGAAGAAAGCAGAAAGCCCCACCCAAAGGAGAGGCTAAGCAAAGGCCTCAAGAGGGGATCTGGAGAAACAGAAATCTCTCTGTAATCTCCCATTCCCCAAACCGCTAACTTAAAACGCACAGGCAGTTCAGCCCAAGTTCAGGGCTCTCCCGCTGGTGGCCTCCCCTGACTCCACTGTGTTCATTTTCCAACTGGCACAAGGTGCAGTCGAGTTCCCAGGGGTTTGTCTCAACCCTGAAAGTCAGCCCAGGGCAAAGATGAGCAGGCCTCCCCTCGTGCTCCACCTGGCTACCACCTTGATACTGACACCCATTTGCCTTATTCCCTCTGATTACAACAGTAATCCAAGCTCATGAGAAACTTGGAGAGTCAAAAGAGTAGGCTAAAGAAGACAAAAGTCCCTCATAATCACACATCTAAGCAATCAGGGTAGATGCTTTGTGGCCTATTATCTTCTAGATTCTTTGCAGTATGTAAAAGTAACTTTTATAAATCATCATACCTGGGGCCACACATCTACTGTTTTGTATCCTGCTTTGATTGGTTTTTTTAAACTCAATATAATATTCTCTAAGTTCTCCCACATTAATAAACATTATCTAAAACCAAAATTAGTAATTTACTTTTTTTTAAGCCTAATTTTTTAGGGAGATGAAGTTATTTATGATGCCCGGAACATGGTAAATCCCCCTGCCAAATAAATATCTAGCTAAAAATGCTGCTTTGTCCCTGCATTTCACACCTCTCACCCTTGAGCTGACCAAGCGCATCAGACATAAGAGACTTGGAAGCAGCAGGTGTAATGGGGAAGGGACCTTGCCAGGAGACAGGCCTGTTTTCCAGAATGCAGAAAAGATGAGCCCAGCTAAGCCTTAGATAGTGCAGACTCTCTGCTAAGAGGTTTTGGTTTTATTTACATGTATTTCTTTTCTTTTCTTTCTTTTTTTTTTAGCTAGCTAACTTTTGCAGACTATCTGTTAAGAGTCTGGTTAGGTGGGCGGCGCTTGTGACTCAGCGAGTAGGGCGCTGGCCCCATATACCAAGGGTGGCGGGTTCAAACCCGGCCCCGGCTGAACTGCAAAAGAAAAAAAATACTAAGGCATTGTGGCGGGCGCCTGTAGTCCCAGCTACTCGGGAGGCTGAGGCAAGAGGATCGCCAAAGCCCAAGAGCTAGAGGTTGCTGTGAGCTATGTGACACCACGGCACTCTACTGAGGGCCATAGAGTGAGACTCTGTCTCTAAAAAAAAAAAAAAAAAAAAATATATATAAAGTCTGGCTAGGTGCTGTGGCTCACTCCTGTAATCCTAGCACTCTGGGAGGCCAAGGTGGGTGGACTGCCTGAGCTTCCAAGTTCAAGACCAGCCTGAGCCAGCACAAGACCCTGTCTCTAAAAAATATCCAGTCATGGTGGGCATCTATAGTCCCAGTTACTTGGGAGGCTGAGGCAAGAGAATCACTTAAGCGCAAAAGTTTGAGGTTGCTGTGAGCTGTGACACCATCGCACTTTATTCAGGGTATTTGAGACTCTGTCTCAAAAAAAAAAAAAAAAAAAAGAGCTTTATGCACATCGGCCTATTAACCAACCTAGCAACCTGTCACATGGGACAGTGGGACAGAGATGGCCTATTTCCACTCAATATTCCTCCCCCTTTCTTCTTAGCAAGGACCCCAAGTTTATTTATTTATTTGTTTGTTTGTTTATTTTTTTTTTTGAGACAGAGCCTCAAGCTCTCACCCTGGATAGAGTGCTGTGGCATCACAGCTCACAGCAACCTCCAATTCCTGGGCTCAAGCGAGTCTCCTGCCTCCGCCTCCCAAGTAGCTGGGACTATAGGCGCACGCCATAATACCCGGCCATTTTTTGGTTGCAGCCGTCATTGTTGTTTGGCGGGCCTGGGCTGGATTCGAACCCGCCAGCTCAGGTGTACGTGACTGGCGCCTTAGCCACTTGAGCCACAGGCGCCGAGCTGGACCCCAAGTTTATATGGACACATGGCTGCTGGAATAAAGACTACTTTCCTCAGAATTTCTTGTGCCAGGTTGGGCCAAGTGACAAATTCCATCCAAAGATCTCTAAGCCAAAATGGTATGTATAATTTCCAGAGAGTGTCTTTTTTTGGGGGGGGGCGGTTTGAACCTACCACCTCCTGTATATGGGGCTGGTGCCCTACTCCTTTGAGCCACAGGTGCCATCTCAGGAAGTGTCCTTTAAAGAAAGGCCCACTGTACTCCTTAGTCCTTTCTGCTGACTGGAAAGAGGGTTGATGGCTGGAGTTTGGCAGCCATATCGGGCCATGAGGTGAATGCTTCCTGCTAAGGATGGCAGAGCAGCAAGAGAGAAGGGGCCTGGGTCTCCACAGATTATAAAACCACCCTGCCAGTAGTCTTTTCCGTGAAAGAGAAATAAATTTTTTTCTCCTTAAAAAAAAAAAAGTTACAACAGATGTTTTAGAGCCCTGGGTTCTCTCTGAATAGTTCCCTGCTATTAGGGAAGGTTATTATTAACATCTACTGAGGGTCTACCACTTGCCAGCATACTATATACGTTCTTTAATTAAATTTAGTGTAATTTAGCTTAATTCCCAACAACCCTGCAGTGTTAGTATCATTGTCCCCATTCTACAGATGAAAAAACCAAGGCTCAGAGAGGTAGAAGAACTTATCTAAGTCACACAAATAGTAAATGGCAGAGCCTAACTCCCCACCCACTATGCCTTGCCCACCATGCCCTGCCTCCTCCCCAGCTCTGGGTGTGTTTGCTTTTGCTTCTGAACAGAGGTTTGTCTTATTTTCTTCCAGCCTTGAATTTGAGATGAAGTTCCAGAAACTGAGCCATTTCCCAGGGGTTTGAAGGAAAACTTCAGTTGTGTTTTAATATCAGTAAATTATTTTCTTTCCTACTTAAGGGAAAAAAGTCCATCGTCAGCTATAATAAATCCAAGTCAATTACCTTGATTACAGTGATTACTGGTCATGCCAGCCTAATTGGCTTCACCCGGCATTTTCATTAAGAACCTGCCTCTTCAAAGGTTTATCTCAGACACATTTTTACTTGGAGCTGAAATTTGGCTTTAACGGCCAAATCGGGAGCACAGGCGCCAGAGGTGCTGCCACAGAAGGAAGGACACCCAGCACCAGAGCCGCCTCTGAGCCTCAGGTCTGTCTGGACAAGTGGTCACTACTGTGCATCTGTCTCCAGGTGGACCTGTGTCTTGTTGGGACAGGGCCTGGGCTAGTTAGGTGGCAGCATGGCTCCAGCCAGGTTCTGGCAGCTCATCTTGCAGCAAACTAGCCCACTGGGGGACCAAGCAGCACCCAGGAGATACTCGGCGGGTTTCCGTTATAGGATGTGTGGTGGAGAGAGGCAGGACAAGGAGTCAGAAGACTTCTCTCCCCCGTATGGCCCGGGGCAGGGCACTTGACTTTTCTAAGCCTCAGTTTCCCCATCTTGGATACTGGTTGTCATGAGGTCAAAGGTGGAAAGCAATTACAGGAGGGGCTGCATAAATGTGTCTCTGGTGTGGCTCCCGGGTGTCATTTCCCTCTCTCCAGTGGAAGCATGGATAGGTTGGTGCTCTGGGCCCACAGAGACACAAAGCCAAGCCAGTACTGCTATCTTGACCCGTGACAGGCCATTTCCAGTGGCAGCCTATGCCTCAGTCTCCTGCAGGCAGAGGGACAGGGCACTTTCCCCGGGCTGTCCTAGTTTTGAATCCTGCCCCGCCACTTATTCCCCATGTGACTGTGGGGCCATCACCCGTTCCACTGAAATGCAGATGGTAACTGTATGAGGTGCAGACTGGCACAAGTATGCTGTCAACAAAGCAAGCCCATGAATATTAGCAAAGGGTAACCTTGAAAAGTTCAGAGAAACTGGCAAGCGGATGTGAACTAGTTGGCTGGCAGCTGGACTGTGCAACATTTTGCCAGCCCTGGTGATCACCTGTGAAGGAAGAATAAAAACCACTCCATGTAGGACTAATCCAAAGATGACTTTCCAGGGGCTTACCGGAGACCCCGCTAGGGATGCTTCTCAGGGACCCTCAGCTCTCCCCACCACAGGCCCCACCTGCCACATTGCTGCTGTTTTCCCCAGTCAGCATTGGCGCATGCAGGGATGGGGGAATACATTATGGCTTTACTTATTGTGATAATGATGCAGGACAAGACAGCTTTACAACCGCTGCCTTGGCCCTGGCGGTGCTGATGCTGTGACGGATGAAGAAACCGGCTTGAAAAAGAACCAACCACCTGTACGGAAAACACTGGCGCCTTGCTGTCTGCTCCTTGTGCACATCTGACTGGTCAATAACCTGTCAGTCTCCAGGGCCCGGGTCTTCATTGGATAACTGATGAAGACCCACCCCCCCAAAAATCCCATATAAACCAACAGCAGAGAGCTAGGAGGGGGAGAGATTTTCAGCAGGACTTCGAAGAGCGAACAGCTACGAAGCGGACCTCAGAAAGGTAGCAGGATAGAGCTGCTTGCTCCTTTCAGAAGCCGACCTCGACTAGACCTCAGAGAGAGGGAACAGGAAGAGCTGCCTGTTTCCCTCCAGAGGCAAGAGAATTTGCTCCCCTCCTGGCTCCTCTTGCCTGGAGGTTTAGTTCTTCCTCTACTTATAATTCTTTCCTATAAATAAATCCTAACTTACCACCATTATTGTGGTCCGTCGATTCCTTCTTCGAATCGCTGAGACCAAGAGCCTGAAATTCCGGTATCAATAGGACAGAGATGGCCTTGGCCCATGGTGTTTGCAGAGAGGTAGAAGTGTGGCCCCAGCAGAAAGGCTCCTTCCATGTAGCAAAGACACAGGACAGCTCCCAGGAAACCCAGGGAGTGGGAAGACTTGGCTTCTCCCCGCTCTTCTCCTTGTGTCTCCTCTGCCCCTGTCCCAGGTGTGTGTCTCACACTTAGAGATGCCAGCGTGAGTGAGCTGTGAAGCAGTGCATGGGGCATGAACCCTCGCTCTACACACACCAGCAGGGGCAACTTCCTGGGCTTCCCCAGGCCTCAGTCTGCTAACCTGTAGAATGAGATAACAAGGCCCACCTGGCAGGGCCATGGTCTGGTCTGAACAGGGCTGTGAGCTTAAGGAGGCCACACAGTGCTGGCAGGCATAGATTCCCAGTAAACCGGCCAAAATCAATAACTGGAGCTTCCAAGGTCCTTGGTGGCCACCTGGTCCTGCCCTATCATTGAACAGACACAGGTCCAGGCAACCGAGTGTATGCTGAAACCCTGCGTCCCCAGCCAGGCCTCCACTCCTGCTAGCAGTAGCCCCCACCTGCTCCCCTCGGGCTCTGGCCCTTCTCACTCACCCAGACCTCCCAGCAGCTTCCTGCAGTCTCGCTGCCTCCAGCCTCCCTTTAGGGCCCATGGCCTGATTTGCCTTCCCGAAATATCTTCATTTTAAACTCCCAGTGGTTCTCAAACCCCTCAGATTCTACTCTGCAAACTGTTAGTTGAGGCCCCACACAAGTATCTCTCCTCCAGCCCTGCCCTCCATTTCCCGGACACCAATTCCCTGCAGCAGTGAAAGAATCTCTCGGGAGCTTGCGGAACCCCAGGCCCTGGCTCAACCATCTGGCTGAAGACCAATCTGCCCTGGGTTAAGACAAATTTAGTCCTGGACAAGGCTTGGCCTGGGGGCAGAGGATGGGGAGAAATTCTTCAGGGTCCCCCACCACGCTCCCTCCCCACACGCTGCCCTACTGAACCCTGCAGGCTGGTTGGTGTGGACTGGCCAGGAAGGCCCTATGCCCACATCCCGGCATACTGGGATGGGCCAGAGTCTCCGTGTGCTCGGGGGCCCTGCAGTTCGGAAACCTTGCCCTGCTGGGAGTGAGCAGAGCCTGGAAAGGGCTCCTAGTCCCGACCCCCTCACTCTGGCCGCCCCTGCTTCTCCGGCCACCCGTGCCTCCGTCAAGCTCCCAGGGCTTTGCTCCATCCCTCTTGCTCACTGGCTGTGTCCCCCTCTGGCCGAGCAACTTGCTCTGACGGCTCCTGCCCAAAACAGATGTGAGACAAAACTCCAAACCCTCCCCTGATCCAGCCCCCATCCCATCCAGTCTCTTGCTTTCTCTCCTATGTCCATCATCCTCACCTCCGTCCTTCCCACATCCCACACGGGCCTGCTGGGGAGTGTGGGAGGCAGGGACTGTCAGAGCAGCTGCCACCTGAGGCTGTGAAGTGGGGGCCCTGGGGAAGAGACGCTGGCAGCACAGCCCAGGGCTCAGGGGTTCTGCCTGGCTCAGTCTGGCTGTAGGTCCTTGGGTCACCAGTGGCCACTAGGAGCCTAAGCCAGGTGGTTTGCAGAGTCCCTGCTGCAGCATCCTCAGAGCACAGTCTAGAAGGATGGGCTGGGACCTGGGGAGCAGGTAAATCCCTGGCACACCTGCTGGCCACCTGGCCGTTAGCGATAACGACAGCCCCACACTGTCCTGAGAGGGTGGGCACCGTGGGGACCGGCTCCGCGCACACTGCCTACACTCTTCACAGAGCCCCTGGAGGGGGCACCCCTTTGTAAAGGAGGAAACAAGAAACAGAGAGGTCAAGTAACTTGCCCAGGGTCACAGAGGAGGGAGCAGAAGACCTGGGATCCTGTCCTTGCTCTCTAGGCTGTGGGACCCTTTTCTGGGCCCCTCTGGGTCATCTGTACGGAACATGCTGTCTCCTGCACCGCTTCTCTCACCATTCTTGTCCTCCCGTGGCCAGCTCGAGTCTGCTCCCCGTGAGCCCCATGTCCCCCACTGTGCCTGCTGCTGATTCCCAGGCTCTACGTCCAGTGTCTCCTTGGAGCCCCCTGAACTAGGGGTCTGTCCCCTGGCAGCAGGACACTTCATGTGGCTGGGTCTGAACCACTGACCTGCCCACCCACTCCTCCTTCTGTCCTTTCTGGCTCCATGTGTGGCATCCCCTCTGGCTGGGAACCCCCCTCCCACAGGCAACCCCCAACCCATCACCTGCTCCTCCCAAATCTGCCTCTTGAATTTGGGGGCACTTTCTCCTGTTCTCGCTCGTCACCTTCAGGTCTCTCCCCACTTGCTGCTCTGTTCTGCCTGCAGCCCCTGCCTGGGTGGCCCCTGGGGCCCCAGCACAGACAAGGCCTCAGCTCCTGGCTCCGGGTATGCATGGCCTGCCTGCCCAGACCTCTACTTCTTAGACCTGCTCTGGCCTCAGGGGCCTCCCTCCAACGGCAAGCCCTTAGTCCTGGCTGGGCCTGGCCAAAACATGGCCTCCTGTGTGCCTTTGCCCAGGCAGCTCCTCTTCCAGCCACCACCCTCCCATCCATCTGTCCCTTTGCTGGGCCAACACCTGCACAGCTTTTAAAACTCAGCTGGAAAGTGCCCCCCACGGGGCCTGGCCAACCCTCCTCCCTTCCCTGGCTACTGCCAAGGTATGTCCTTGCAACAGGAAGCAGAACAATGGGGAGTCCCTGGGACCGGCACTTTGGCATTACAGGAAGGGGCCTGGCCAAGCTATCTGGCCTTAGTCCTGTGGGCACTGTTTCCGGGCCAGGCTTCGTAGCATCAGGGCTCAGACTGCCAGACAGGCCTGTGCTACCAGGTGGTCCCCAGACTCCCACTGGGTCTTCTCCCTCCCCTGAGCTTCTAAAGTCAGCCTCACAATGCACTTCCCTGCACTGACGGTACCAAAGCCTGAGGCTCGTGTTCAGGGTGCCTCATGGTCTGGCTCTGGTCCTCGTTCCAACCTTGCCCACCACTCCCCACCACAGTGATGCTAGGAGGGCCCTGCCTGCCTCCCCTCATCCATGTGTAGCATCCTGGGGGCCCTGAGGCGGGCAAGGAGGACCCACAGTCCAGGACTGGGCCTCATGTTAATTCAAAGTGTGAGAGAGAGAGTAGATAAACGGGGCAAGGGAACGACTTAATTCAAAGAAAGCACCGTGAGAAAGCAGGCTGAAGACATGAATGAGTATGTAAGTGGTGTACTCAGGGGCATCCCAGTCCGTGGAGACCAGGCAGGACAAACAGTGTGACCTCTCGCTCTCAAAGGTGAGATGTGTGTCTGTCCTACTTCTGTCTTTTTTTTTTCTTTCTTTTTTGAGACAGAACCCCAAGCTGTCACCCTGGGTAGAGTGCCGTGGCATCACAGCCCACAGCAATCTTCAACCCCTGGGCTCAAGCGAGTCTCCTGCCTCTGCCTCCCAAGTAGCTGGGACTACAGGTGCCCGCCACAACGCCCGGCCATTTTTTGGTTGCAGCCGTCATTGTTGTTTGGCGGGCCTGGCCTGGATTCGAACCCACCAGCTCAGATGTATGTGGCTGGCGCCTTAGCCGCTTGAGCCACAGGCGCCAAGCCCTGTCTTTTTTATTTTGAAGGCAAAAAACACATTACGGAGAATTTGGGAATTACAGAAAGTTACAAAGATGTTAAAATCATTTATAGTTAAACAGTTCAGAATTAGTTATGGTCAACATTTTGTTGTATTTCTTTTCATTTTACTCAACAATATTTTCCTCTGGGAATTTCCCTGAAAATTATACCATGTTGTGTATGGAATTGTGTGCCCATCCTTATTAATTTACATATTTGTGAATCTACCTATCTGTTTAACATTGTATCGTGTTGTCGCATCATGAATATTCTTCCATTTGCGGACTTAGATTTCTCATGCCTTTGTTTATTCAGCAAATATGTGTCCAGAGCCTGCCATGTACATACCAGGCACTGATAACACAGCAATAAATAAAACAGATGTAGTCCCAGCCCTTAAGGAGGTTATGATTTGATGGGAAAGCTGAGCAGTAAATAAGTACAGTAGAACCTCTGTAAGTTGACCACTCAACAGACTATAACAGACTGGTCCACAAAGAGGGCGGTCAACATAAGGAGCTAGGCCTACTGTGCTGATACGTACATGTGGTGCATGCCTGGTCTATGAAAATCAGGTCAACTTCAGGAGGTCGTCAGTGTTGGGAGGGGGTCAGCTATGGAGGTTCTACTGTAATTTGAAGAGTCAAGTGCTGTGAAGGAGAAGAGCAGGTGCTCTAGGTACAAACAGCAGGACTGCCTGGCCAGGAGATTCTGCAAGGAACAGATGCCAGAAGGGAGATCTGAAGACTCTGCAGAAGTATGTAAGTCAAGTTGTGGCCAGGGGTAACATTTTAGTGTCCCTAGGTCTGGTGGGGGTACTAAGAGAAAGGGAAGAAAACCATTATGCTTAACATAGGAAACAGGCTGCTCCTTGCCTAGAGTAGCCCTGCAGGGATGAATTTCTGCTGTCCATACTCCCCAATTCACTCCCTGCCCCAGGGAAGCCCTGCCTGTCATTCAACAGCTCCTAGACCTGAAGACCGGGGACATTTTGCCCATATTGGGAACGGGGAAAGAGTGGGGCACTGTTGTCCCTTCGTCTGGCAGGCTCCCGGATTCATCTATGAGACCATAGGCCCAGCCATAAGTCCCATAAAGAACAGGCCAAGAGCTTATCTAGCCAGGAGGCTAAGACAACCACCAACGCCTATTATTAGACCACACCTTCAAAGCAGGGCAGGTGTGCCCGCTTGGACCCTTGCCCTATCTGATGCTTATGCTGAGAGAGGAAATGCTGTGGGTGTGATTTTCCAAAGGGATTGTGATTAGAGAGGAAGCTCCTCTGATGCCAGTATCACTGTCTACACCTCTTTCTGGCACTGAAAGGGGAAGACTTGATGGGTTTCCTCATCCACATGCCCAGTCTGGAACTGCATGCTCTATCTTGACGGTACCTGGACTCCCTTGAAATTATTTGCATCCAAGTTGAACCTTTTTTTCAGGGAAGTCTTCTCTCCCAGGCCGTATGTGTGTGTGTGTTCAGGAAAACTTTCCTCCAGCTTAGAAGCCTGCTTTCTGGAAGTTCCCCCAACATGGCAGGCTCCCAGCTAAGTGGGCTGACTTTGTCTTGCTTCACTGAAGAGTAGGCGGTGGGCTTGGCTTGGCTAGCTCCAAGTGTGACAGCTCCGGTTGCCTCCACAGTCAGTCTCCATTCCAAATGGATCCAGAGTGGGAATGGGCTTGGTCTGGGGCAGTGCTGTGATTGGGCTAAACCAGTCATGACAATCTGATTCCACTTGGCCAGGCCCTTGTTTTCTTAAGGTTGCCCATGCCAATGAGACGTGTGGGAGTATTTGCTGGGAGGCTTCTAGGGAAGCCGGCCTGACTGATAAGAGACAGATGTGACTGATGTTATCTCTTTTGTTTTATTCCTGCATTAAATATAGACTTAGGCATGGTGCCTCAGGTCTTAATTCTGACATCTTGGGAGGTGGGAGAATCGGTTGAGGCCAGGAGTTTGAGACCAAGCTGGGCAATATAGCGAGACTCCATCACTACAAAAAATTAAAAAATTAGTTGGGCATAGTGGCATGAGACTCCTGTGACTCAGGAGGCTGAGGGAGGAGGATTGCTTGAGCCCAGGAATTTGAGGCTGCATTGAACTATGTATGTGCCATCATACTCTAGCCTGAGTGAGAAGATAAGACTCTGTCTCAAAAAAAAAGGAAGGAAGAAAATAAAATAAAAACATGGATGTGATATCTAGAGTTCATGGTGGCCATGTTCTACCTATGAGCTGATAGGAAAGGAGAGGAAAAGGCAGAATATTAAAGGGGAAATACAAAACAGGCCTGGACCCCACCCCTCCCTGGCTCATTCTCATGCAGACACCCCAACACCACAAACTGTTCACTTTTAGACTTCTCATTATTTAAGAAAAATATGTTTCTATTTGTCAAGTTTCTACTACCTATAGTTGAAAACATTCCCAGCTAATTCATCTTATATACCTAAGCCCCCTAAAAGTCTCTGAAGTTGCTTTTGCAGTTTTTATAGTTCAAGGGGGGTTAATCTGAGCAAGTACCAACCATATTAAAAAGAATGTTCTATGTTTTATTTCAAGGAACTATGTCTCGTTCCATAATTTTCCAAGATTTAGTCACTATCAGATTCATTATTATGCTTATAAGAAGAAAATTAACCTATCAGAATTCAAACTCCAGAACCCATATAAGTTTGGGAAAGTACTAGCTCAGCCCATTATGCTAGACCTCCAAAGAGTTTATATTCAGGATTAGTGTGAACCAGAAGCAAATCTCATCAACTCCCACAGAGACTATAAGGAAAAATTTCATGGTACTAAGGAATTCAGGAGGAAAACTCATCTCTGGGAAGTTACAACCACACACTGACCCTTGTACAGACTGGTACCCAAATTCACATCTCCTGAATGGTCAAAAAACTTCAAGAAGCAAGATCAGACTAAAGTGATCCTGGAATAGAAGAGTTGCTAAGTACATGGCAAAAGCAAGTGCCAATCTTTTCTAGTAGAAATCACATTTATCTTAGGCATCAAACTCTCCACCAAGTAATATTTCAAGAACAATAAGCAACACTCAGTGAAAAATAAAGAAACAGACAAAAAAAATAATACAAGAGCAAGAATAAACAGAAAAAAAATAGACAGCTAAATTGACCCTCAAATATTTAATATATGAAACAATGGGAAACAAATGATAAAACTGCTATGTTAAAAAATACATGCTTAAAAATATCTGTAGGGTACAAAGAACTATAAAATACTGATATGGTGAGTTGTTTTTCTTTTTAAATCAAAGAGATCTTTCTTATAGAAATAAAATATACAATAATTGAAATTTTAAATGCCATAAATGTGTCTATTAGGTGATTAGATATAGACAAAGAGAGAATCAGTGAACTGGAGGATGGGTCAGAAAAAAATCATTCAAATGATAGCATAGAAAAACAAAAAGATTAAAATCATAAAAAAGTGGTTCTAGGATAAGGAAGGCTAGAGTGAGAAGGTATAAATACATTTAATTGGTATTTAAGAATGAGAAGAGAGACGGGGCAAGGGTATTATTTGAAGAGATAATATCTGAGAATTTTTCAGAACTGATAAAATTGGCAAATCCACAGATTGAAGAAGCCCATCAAATGCCAGAGATAAAAAGTAAAAAATGAAAAGGTTGTTCAGACTCTAAATGGCCATATCATAAACCTGTCTCTTACTGGCAGGGTGGCTCAATAATGTGTCCAAGGGACTAATGTTACTTGGCCAATCCTGGAACGTGGAGCCTCTGTCAGGGATGAGCAAACCAAATGAAAATGCAATAACTGGCCTGGCGAAGCCCACTCATTTTGGCCTGGCCTAAGTACATTAAGCATCACAATCAGAATAATGGCAGCAGTACTGTACATTTGATCCTCCTCTGTTTAATGTTTACAGCACAAGAGGGATGGAGGAAATGATAGAACCTGTTCCTCCATGGTTAGATTAATGTATTTTTAAGAAACCTAGTGTAAATCCATTGTTTTCCCCCACCATACCATGTAATTTTATCTCCATGTTTACCTTTCATAGAAATGCTATGAAACTCTTGCCTAGCAAAAAGTTTCATTGAGAAAAGTTTAGTATTACAAATTATGTGACTGTCAAAGCTTAGCTTCGATGTAGTCCATCTCATTTTAAGGTGAAGGAACTGAGGCCAGAGAAGGTAAAGAACACAGAAGTTTGGGCCTAGGGGGACCTCCTGGTTCCAGGTCCAGGGCATGACCTACCATTCAGCTCACGTCTTAGAGAACAAGGAGATGGCATTTCAACAATGGTTCATTATAGCATGTACCAGGGTGTGTAAAATTCTCCAAAGCTTCCCAGGGGTGACGTAGAAATACAGATATAGACACCCCAACAGATAAAAACAGCGTCAGTTACATAACCGTGACAGCAAATGGTGAATCATTGCCGTGTAATGGGAAAATTTAGATTGGTCACTAGTAAAAGTAAAAGGATCACTATGGTGAGTCACTGGGCCCACCCTCCTGTGGAGTCTCTGAAAGGCAGACACCTACCGTTGATTCAGAGTCTGGGCTTTGTCTTCCCTTCTTCCACGTTGATGTTTCGATATTTCATAATGGAACTTCGAAAGTGATGTAAATTTCCCAATAGGGCTGGGCTGAAGCCTCACGCTCTGTCTTTGTACTCTCCTAATAGGTGGGCTTTACACTTGCACCCAAAGGAGATGACAGCTTAAAATGTTATAACAAATTTATAACATTTTTAATTTATCACAGAGTGTGATCTGTGTTCTAAAAAGACACCTGGACTCTTAAGATTCTTACACTGATTGGTCTTTATAACAACTCTTTGAGAAGGGCACTGGCCTCATTTCATGGATGCAGGGACTAAGACTAAGAAGGATTAAGAACTTGCCAGAGTCCCTTTTTTTTTCTTGAGACAGAGTGTCATTATGTCGCCCTCGATAGAGTGCTGTGACATCACAGCTTACAGCAACCTCTAACTCTTGGGCTTAAGCGATTCTCTTGCCTCAGCCTCCCAAGTAGCTGGGAGCTGGGACTACAGGTGCCCGCCACAACGCCCGGCTATATTTGGTTATAGTTGTCATTGTTGTTTACCAAGCCTGGGCAGGGCTTGAACCCGCCACCTTTGGTTTATGTGGCCAGCACCCTACTCACTGAACTATGGGCACCGAGACAGCCAGAATCTCACAGTTAGTGGAAAATGGCAGAAGTGGGTTTCATTCCAGGCAAATCCACCCTAAGGCCTGTCCCCCTTCCACCGGTGTAGGGGGCCTCCCCAGCCTTCTGACTACCTTGGTGACGTAAGAGAAAGACAGAGCCCGCTGTGGTATTTGTCACATGGAAGAGAAGAGGGCGCGGAGAAAGGCCCTCACAGGGTCTCACAGGAGAAGGGCCCTCACAGCCGCCACTCTCCCCGGCTTGAGATGCCAGCTCAGCAGGTGTGGGCTTCCCCTGCTAGTACACTGGAGCTGAAGCGGGGGAAGAAAACCAAGCACCACTTTTGGAAGAGAACTTTCGGTCCAGCACAGACCAAGGCTTAAATCTATTTGCTACTCCCATGGTAGACTGTTTAACCATCCAAGACCATATGGAAAGTTCTGGATGGAAGGCAACCTTCTCTTCAACACTGGTGTGGAGCCTTTTGGAGGAGGTCTCCTGACAATCCTCTGCTCTGGCTTTAAACGACATAGTGGAAACTCACAATAATATTTTTCAAAGCAGCTTGTTCACTTGGCAGGGTGGGGAGGGAGGACGACCTCTTTCTCAGGAAGTTCCAGCTGAGTCACACAAAAACACCCTATTCTGGTGATCTGAAGAGCAATTTAGTGATTTATATATATTACTGCTATGACCCATGTCCTCAGCCACATGTTGTTTCTTTTCGTTTGTTTGGTTTTTTCTTTTTTCATTTTTTTTTTTTAAGTCAGTCTCACTATGGCTCCCTTCGTAGAGTGCCGTGGCATCACAGGTCACAGCAACCTCAAACTCTTGGGCTAAGCGATTCCCTTGCCTCAGCCTCCCAAATAGCTGGGACTACAGGTACCCGCAACAACGACGGGCTGTTTTTTTTGTTGCAGTTGTCGGTTTTTTTAGCTGGCCCAGGCCAGGTTTGAACCCGCCAGCCTCAACGTATGTGGCTGGCGCCCTACCCACTGAGCTACAGGGGCCGCCAATCGACATGTCATTTGAACATTCAGATGGGTCAACCGAGCAAGCAAGCATATATCCAACTGCCCAAGAGCCTCAGGGACTCACCACAAAAGCCCAGAAGGAGAGAAGCTGACCCCCATCTCCAATAGCCTTGAAAGATGTCACCAAGCACAGGAGATCACACCTAGTCTAGTGCTCTTGGTGGCCACTGAGGCAATGGCATCCAGGCTGGCCTGGCAGTGGTTCCTCAGGGTGCTTAGCAGGGAGGAGGGGCCTCTGTCTACACCCACTCAGCTGGGACCACCCTTCAACTCTCTGCAACCCAAGCCCAACAGCTCAAGGGTAGAAGCCCCTTCCTTGGCAGTATAGTAGAGCAAGGTGCTCTGTGCCAGTGCTCACTGGGCCCCCTGATCAGTCCTCCGCAGCCCTCTGAGCTGGGCTGTTGCCAGGACAGCAGTGAAGCCCAGTGTGAGCCCTGCGCAGAGTGAGCTGGCTCTCCCCGCCCAGCCACACCAGATCAAGGCCCCTCCCTCACGGCTTTGGTCTGTGCCCACCCTTGGAGAGGTTCTGCTGACCTTGACCATCACCTGCCTCACACAGTACACTTACAGAAAGCAATTCCAGGTGGCCTGAAGGTCTAAGTGTGAAAAGTGAAATGACAGAGACATCAGGAGACAAAAGAAAAGAAGAACAGAACACAAAACACATTAACCATAAAGGGAAAAGTTAATAAATTGGATTTTATTAAAATTAAAAACTGCCATTCACAAGATGGCACCATTGGGTAAAAAGGCCAGCTGCTGGGTAGAAGTTATTTCTGTCACATATTGCTGAAAAAGGACTTGTGCTCAGGACACAGAAAAATCATTCCCACAAACCAATAATAAGGCCGACAAACTAATAGTCCAATTGGCAGATGAATGGCGGGTTTGTGAATGAAAATGTGCTCCACGTCCTCAGCCACCAAGGAAATGCAAATAAAACCACAACGCAGTACCATCGCACACCTGCCACATGGGCAGATAGCATGCAGAACAATGGGGACTGTCACAACATGCTGGTGGAGGTGAAAATGGGTACAGTCATTTGGAAAAACTTTCAGCAGCATCTACCGAACCTAAATGTAAGCTCCTCCCCCGCCACGCAGTTCCGTTTCTAGGTTCACACTCACTGGGTGTGAAAGCAGGTGGAGGAGTATTCACCAGAATCAAAACTGAAAGGGATCCAGAGGTCTCTCAACAGCAGAATAAAGATATCAAGGCAGACTCACAATGGAATAACACACAGAGATTTCTCAGAACAGCATAAGTCCCACAGACGTAACAGTGAGGGCAAGAAGCTGACGCAGAGAGAACCTGCTGCGTGCTTTATATACGAAGTTCGGAAACAGTAAGAGGGAACTGCAGTGTGTGTAAAGGCCAGAGGAGAGGCTGCCCTTGGGGCAGTTAGTGACTGGGGAGGCCCAGCTGGCTTCTGGAATGTTCTGTTTCTTGATCTGGGCGCTAGTTTCACCTTGTGAAAATTCATTGAGTTATTTGTTTATGAGTCATTCAGTTTTTTGATATGTGTTTTAGTCAATAAATTCTTCTTAAAAAAAACAAAAGGGAAGCGGTCAAGGTCACCATCCTTTTCCTCCAAGAGGCTTCCGCACTGTGAGTTTGCCACCCCGCGCCTTGCTGTGACCCTTGAAGTCTGTTTACCAAGGGATCTTTCTGGGGACAGCCTTTGTCCAACCAAGATGCCTGTCACTCTTCCCAGTGAGTAACTCTGGATGCCAACTCGGGGTCTTCTGCCCAAGTAAAGGAAGTGAGTGTTACTTGTCTTGTTAGAGAAGCATCTGGCATCTTTCAAATGATGGCTTCTTTCGCAGAAGCGAACAATCGAGTTTCGCTTCACCTGCATCCTCTCTCTTTCTCTCATACACACATGCGCACACACATATACACAGTTTTCCTGATTATCCAAGAACCATTGCAGAACAGTTAGAAAATATAGAAAAGAATAAAGCCATTAATGGCCTGGCATGGTGACTCACGCCTGTAATACTAGCAATCTGGGAGGCTGAGGTGGGAGAATCCTTTGAGCTCAGGACTACCAGCCTGAGCAAGAGATCACATCTCTACTAAAAACAGAAAAAGTAGCAGTGGGTTGTGGCAGGCACCTGTAGTCCCAACTACTTAGGAGGCTGAGGCAGGAAGATTACTTGAACCCAGAAGTTTGAGGTTGCTGTGAGCTAGGCTGGTGCCGTGGAACGCTACCCTGGGGTAACAAAGTGAGACCGTCTCAAAAAAACACAACAAAACTATATATATATAATATATATATATATATATATATATATATATATATATATGTAGTTTATATATGCCATCATGGATGATCCTATTACCAAAGACAACAGAAGCTATTACATGTAATAAAATTCATCTGTTTTGAGTGTATAATGACTTTTAGGCAATTTCTAGTTATGCAGCCACCACCTCCATCCAGCTTTAGAATGTTTCCACCACCCTCTGTCCACTTGCAGTCTGCCCCAGCCCCACCCCCACCCCCACCCCCAGCCCCAGCCCCAGCCCCAGGTGCCTGCCTCTGGTCTGCTTACTGTCGCCACAGACCTGGACTTTCTGGACATTTCACAGAAAAGGAACTATGTAATATGATATCTCCTGTGTCTGGTTTATTGCACTTACTATGATTTTTTTTTTGTAATCCAAGTCGTAGTATATGTCAGTAGTTTGCTCCTTTTTGTACTGTATTGTTGTTGGATACAATTCCAATGTACAGATACACCACATTCTGTTTATCCATTCATCAGTTGATGCACATTTGGATTTTCCCATTTTTTGACTATTATGAATGACACTGCTATGAAAATCCATATACAACTTTTTGTATGTCTGTATCTGTTCATTTCTCTTGGGTAGATTCCTGGGGGGGAATTCCTGGGTTGCATAGTAAAATTATGTGTAACTTTTTAAGAAACTGAAAAAAAATTTTTTTCAAGGTGGTTTAGATTTTAGCCATTCTATTTTTAGTAGAGATAAAGTCTTGCTCTGTTGCCCAGGGTGGTCTTGAACTTCTGCCCTCAAGCCATCCTCCTGCCTCACCCTCCCAGAGAGCTAGGATTACAGACCTGAGCCACCAGGCCCAGCCAATTGTGTGTCTTCTTACTGAGTGTTCTTTATATATTCCGGTACAAGTCCTTTATTGGGGTAATTGATTTAAAAATATTTTCTACTGGTTTGTGGCTTGTCTTTTCACTTTCCTAATGAGTGTCTTTTGCAGCACAAGGCTTTGATTTTGATGAAGTCTAATTTATCAATGTTTTCTTTTTCTTCTTGTGCTAATACCTTTTGGCCTACCCCAAGGTCGCAAAGATTTTATCCTCTTTTTTTTACCAGAAGTTTTAGAATTTAAGCTTTTGCACTTAGGTCTTAGATCTATTCTGAATTAATTTTTTGGTAAAGTGTGAGGTAAGGGCCTAAACTCCTCTCCTGACATGGATATACGATTTTGCCAATGTGGATATACCAATAGCTAATATTTGTTGAAAAACTACTTTTTTCCACTATCAAATCACTTTGGTATCTTTTTTTCCACTATCAAATCACTTTGGTTGAAAATCACTTAACCATAAATATGAGGGTTTATTACTGGACTCTCAATCCCATTACACACACACACACACACACACACATCTTTATGCCAGTACTATACCATCTTGATTACCATAGCTTTGTAATAAATTTTGAAATCAGGAAGCATAAGTTCTCTAACTCTTTTTTTCTTTCTCAAATATTTGTGGTTATTTGGGGGCTTTTGCATTTCCATATACATTGTAAGGTTAGCTTGTCAATTTCTGCTCTCAGTAGGTATAGTGCCTACTGGGACAGCGATAACAACACATCTATAGTTCGCTTGGAAGAGAATTGCCATTTCAACACTATTAAGTCTTCTAATCCATGAACATGGAACATCTCTCCATTTCAGTCTTTATTTTCTCTCCAGGAGGCTTTGTAGTTTTGGTGTACACGTCTCATGCTGCTTCTGTTTAATTTATTCCTATGTCTTCTATTATTTTGATGCTGTTCTGAGTGGAATTCCTTCCTTATTTCATTGATGGCTTCTTTTTGTTTTTTTGTTTTTTTTTTATTAAATCATAGCTGTGTACATTAGTGTAGTCAAGGGGTACAATGTGCTGGTTTCAAATGCAATCTGAAATGTTTTCATCAAACTGTTTAGCACACCCTTCATGGCATTTTCTTAGTTATTGTATGAAGACATTTGTATTCTGCATTTGTATTTTGATCTATAACCTATGACCTTCCTAAGCTGCTTCACTGCTTCTAGTAGTTGGTGCATTTGGTGTGTTCATGCCGTAGGATTTTCTACATACAGGATCACATTGTGTGCTAATAAAGACAGTTTCACTTTTTTCTTTCTGATCTGGATGCCTTGTATCTCTTTTCCTTGCCTCCTTACACTGGCTAGAACTTCTAGTAGAATGCCAAATAGATTGCCTTGTTACCATTCTCAGAGAGGAAAGAGTCAGTATTTTGCTGTGAAAGATGATGTTAGCTATAGATTTTTAGTAAACATTTTTTATTAAGTTGAGGAAATTTCCTTCTATTGCTAATCTATTGAGAGTTTTTATTATGAATGGGTGTTAGATTTTGCCAAATGCATTGTTCTAAGTCTACTGAGATGACCTTGTTGGTTTTTTTCCTTTATTCTATTTATATGGTATATTATATTAATTGATTTTCTTCACTCCTAGGATAAATTCCAATTCATCATGATGTATAATTCATTTTACATGTTGTTGGGTGCAGTTTTCTATCATTTTGTTAAGGATTTTTGCATCTATACTTTAAGAGATATTGTTGTATAGCTTTATTTTCTTGTGATATCCTTGTCTGAGTTTGATATCAAGGTAATACTGAGTTCATAACATGATAAGTGTACCTGCCTCCTCTATTTCCTGGAAGAGTTTGTGAAGGATTGGTTTCATTTCTTCATTAAATGTTAGGTAGGATTTATCAGTGAAGGCGTCTGGGCCTGCCTTAGACTTTTCTTTGTGAAAAGTTATAAAATTACAAATACATTTTTTACATGTTACGAGTCTATTTAGATTATTTCTTTCTTCCTGAATCAGTTTTGATAATTTGTGTTTCTATAATAAAAATTTGTCCTTTTCATCTTAATTGTCTAACTTATTGGCAAAAAGTTTTTTGCCCTATTCTTGTATAATCCTTTAATTTTTGTAGTCAGGTATGATGTCCTCTCTTTCATTCCTGATTTTGTTATTGTGACCTCTCTTTTTTTCTTGGTAAATCTAGATAAAGGTAGGTCAATGTTACCGATCTTTTCAGGGATGAACTGTCGGTTCCAGTGAATTCCTCTTTTGTTCTTCCTTTTTGTATTTCATTGACTTCCACTTTATTCTTTATTTGATGTACACACTTTTTTTTATTAAATCATAACTTTGTACTTGGATGCATTTGTGGGGTTCAGGATACTGCTTCGATATACAATGTGAAATGCTTACATTGAACTAAGTAACACATCCATCACAATTATACTCATTTCTTAATAGTTTTGAAATGTACCATTGCGTCATGCAGATATACATATTTTTAAATGTAATTTAATATATTCAGCTCTATATCTTGTTTTTTCTCTGAAATTTGCCATAAATCTTTTCCCATCATTAAATATTCCTTAACACCTAGTTTTTGTAGGTGCTTAATAATGCATTGGAGAATCTAATTTATTTAGCTATTGCCTTAGCATTAGACATCTGAATGGTTTCCTAGTTTCTCATGACTACAAACAATGCCTAGATGAACATCTTTATCCTTAATCTATATCTGATTCTTTTTTTTTGCAGTTTTTGGCCGGGGCTGTGTTTGAACCCACCACCTCCAGCATATGTGGCTGGCGCCCTGCTCCTTTGAGCCACAGGCACCGCCCTCCATATCTGATTCTTTACTTAAGAGTGGTTTTCTCAGAAGCAGGTTTCCTGAGTCATCATGTGAACACTGATGCCTTTCTAGAAGGGATTTGCCTATCTGTACTCTCACTGGCTGGTCTGAGGACATTTATTTGACTATGCTTTCATGACAGATGTTTGAGCAAGATTCTCTTTCCCAGTGCCTGTTGATTCCATGGTTTGCCAGGGTGAAGCCTGTGGTTATCCGCCCCAGCCTCTGCCAATGGAGAGCTAGAGGCTGGTACCTGGGCTCCTGGGAGCCACAGGGTTCTCACAGGGCCAGGGGAATCTGTGTCATTCACTTTGTTCAGCCCGCACCATCAGGCACCACACTGCGCCACCAGCATGATCTTTCCATAGCTGAAATGAGGTTGGTTCATCCCATCCTCAAAAGCTCTCCCTTGTCTGCAAGCAGTCAAGTTCAAGCTCCTTGGCTTAGTGTTCCAAAGCCTTCCATAAACTTCCCTAACTTATCTTTCAGCTTTGTTCTTTCTTTCTCATGTATGCAATGAAGTGAGCAATCACTATGTGCTGTAACCGAACCAAACCAAGGGGTGTTTCTCTCTCCACAGCTCTGCCTTCCTGTTACTAGAACATGCGGACCCCACTGGCCACAAAGCCTGCTTCCCAAGGTCCTCCAGAGGCTACTTGTTTAAGGGAAGCTTTCTCTGACTCTTCTGACCAGATGCCAGGGCCTTTGCACACAGTAGGTCATCATAAGTGTTCATGGAATATGGAACTTGATTGTGTTGGCATCTCTGAAGTCAGGCCTGGGCCTGTGGCCAGCCCTGGTCAATGCCACAGATGTCCTAAATACAGAGCTGCTCTGCCCACTCCCTGTGCATTCTTTGCTGTCTGAGGGGGCCTGGAAGGAGGGACACAGCGGGATAGTTCACAGTGTGGGTGATAGAAGCCACTCTGGACCCCAGCTATGTACTCGGGGCAGGCTGTGGGCTGCTCTATAGGACAAAGGCCTGAATTATGTGGAGTGTCCTCAGAAACCAATGGCCCAAACAGTCCTCCATTTGGGACTTTTGTTACAAGGACAGGTTCCTTGTCCTAGCACCAAAGATCCTAACTCAGGGGCCTGTGACAAGGCCCAGAATTTGTATTTTCTTTTCTCCTTTTTTTTTTTTGAGGCAGAGTCTCACTATGTTGCCCTGGGTAGAGTGCCATGGCGTCTCACTAACCCTAACACTAACCCTAACCTTCATAACAACCTCAAACTCTTTGGCTTCAGCGAATCTCTTGCCTCAGCCTCCCAAGAAGCTGGGACAACAGGCGCCCGCCACAACGCCTGGTTATTTTTTTTTTTTTTTGAGACGGAGCCTCAAGCTGTTGCCCTGGGTAGAGTGCCATGGCATCACAGCTCACAGCAACCTCTAGCTCCTGGGCTTAAACGATTCTCTTGCCTCAGCCTCCCAAGTAGCTGGGACTACAGGTGCCTGCCACAATACCTATCTTTTGGTTTTAGTTGTCATTGTTGTTTGGTGGGCCCAGGCTGGATTCGAACCCACCAGCTCTGGTGTATGTGGCTAGCACCTTAGCAGCTTGAGCTACAGGCACTGAGCCATCGGCTATATTTTTGGTTGTACTTGTCGTTGTTTGGCAGACCCGGGCTGGATTTGAACCCACCACCTCTGGTGTATGTGACTGGAACCCTAGCGGCTGAGCTACAAGTGCCAAGCCAGAATTTGTATTTTCAATGGCTGTCACATTCCTGCTTGGGAAGCCCCAGATCTGGGGTCTCAAGCACACCACAGCCTGTTTCCTAAGCTCTGGGGTCTAACTTTGATGAGCTGAGACAGCAGTTCTGTGAAGGGTCTTTGTGCACAGAGTCCCTGAAACTCCCCAATTAAATTTACTCCTTAGAAATTCTGCCTGATTTTCTTCCTTCTAAAAAGGGTATCCAGTGGCGGACTGAACAGGGGTCTCCCTGTCCCTTATAGGTCATCAGGGCTGTGAGTAGCCCTCTTGCTTCTGTGTGGCTCAGTGGCTGTGTATGACAACTGTTCCACAGTGTCCCACTGAGCCCAGTTGCCCAGCCTGGAAGTCCTGCTCAGAAGTGGTCCCTTCAGATCCCCCAGGAGGCCCACTGGCCACACATAGCCCACAGGATTGCATGGTCAAGGGGTCTTATCTGACAGTGGACTGGAGCCTACTTAGCTCTGCAGGCAGAGAGTCCACCTGAGAGGGCCAAAGACCCATCAGCCACCTCACTGAGCCTCAGTTTCCCCATTTGTTCAGCAGGGAGAACTCCACTGGCCTACCTCACAGGGGGTGCTAATGTGAGGGATCATGACAACTCACACGGTCCAGTCCAAGCCCCTCTGTAGGGCAAAGCCCAGGCCTGGCCCCCCGTCAGGTCAGGTGGTCAGCTGGGGTGTGCGGCCTCTGGGGGTGGGGGCAGGAGAGGCAGGAGCTGCTTGGAGGTGGGCCCAGCCGAAATTGGAGCCCCCTAGGGTGGGGCTGAGCAGCAGATGTGTGGAATCCAGGAGCAGCTGCTGGCGATGCCCACACCCACAGCCCAGGGTGAACGCTGCCCAAGGGCAGCTTCCGCCTTCCTCCTGCGCCCGCAGAGGATCTAGTGGCCAATCTGGGACCACCAAGTTCAGGAAACACTTCAGAAAACCTACACTGGGGGCAGCGCCTGTGGCTCAGGGAGTGGGGCGCTGGCCCCATATGGCGAGGGTGGTAGGTTCAAGCCCCGGCCCTGACCAAGCTGCAACAAAAAAAAAAAAGAAAGAAAGAAAGAAAGAAAGAAAAGAAAACCTACACTAGCCAGAAAGGAAAGTGAAAATGGGCCAGGACTCTGGCCATCTTTGTCTGCCTGAGCTAGAGATGGACAGAAACTAGAATAAGGCAGGGCGCTGGGTGACAGCAGCTCGTCCATAGCGTCCATTTTACAGACAAGCGAATGTGATAGAGTTGTGAGGTGGTTAACTCGGTGTGGAACTCCAGACTCCCTGTTCCCAAGTCAGGAACCCATTCTCCTGTGCTGCTGCCGGAGGCTGAGGAATTCTGGCTCCCGGTCTGTCTCCCAGTCCCTTTCGTCCAGGCTTAGGCTGGCCTGGGAGGAGCCTACTGGACACTTCCTCAGGACTCACTGGAGTGAGTTTCATCTCCCCAAGGAGGCTCGGTGCAGAGAGCCATGAAGGAGTCGGTCCTGAGTCTCTCTCAGCTCAGCTCAGTCTGGATGATGTGCAGGTGACAGCTGTTGGCCTCTAGCTGGGAAAACAAACATCACCCACCTTGAGGCTTCTCAAAGCCCATTGGTGTCGGCAGAAATGGGGGTGGGAATTTTTCCTTTTTACAAGCACAGGGAGAGTAGCCCATAAGGTCGCACAGCCCATCAGTGAGACCAAGGGTTTGAACTCCAGAAGAGAGTTCTAGAAAAGGAAGAGAGAAATCCCAAATGGTTGCAGCATTCAAGCTTGAAGGATGAGAAGAACAAGCAAACCCTCCTACGTGGACTGCGAGAAACAGTTTCTATGTGCTCTGTATCCAATTTTCATTTCTTAGTCACAACCATTCTCTGGGTCAATGTTAGTATTCCCATTTTGCAGATAAAGAAACTGAGGCTCAAAGGAGCACATGTCCTGAGAGGGGGCACCTAGCTAGTAAGTATGGGGAAAGACTTGAAGCCTGGCCCTGACACCCCATCTTTCAACCACCTCCTGTTGTTTTTGCTAGAGAGTAAGTAGGGACACAGCTATGCAAAGCCGACAGCCGCATGCACCCTTCACTTTTACATTCAGGGAAACTGAGGCTCAGAGGGGCGGCCAAGAAACTGGCACATAGGCCCTGGCCGGCCTTCAGCCTCTGAGCCCGACAGCTTTCCCCGCCCTGGCCCCTCCAATCATGTGCTCCTGCCAGCCCCCAGGCCCCAGCCCTGGCACTGAGAACGTTAAGGTCAGCCTGCTGCCGTGGGCACCAGAGCACAGGCAGAGGCGGCTGGGGTGAGAGGGCAGGTGTGCACAAAAGCTGCACAAAATGCCATTGTTTGGTACTTTCGGCTTTTTGCAAATCTTGAAATATCACCTTTTAATTGCTTAATTTTCTGCATTCGTTCATTTTATTTAGACTAGCCTGGGGCTCTCCAGCCTCGTATTAGAGAACTTCTTACTTTTTAATAGTAATACTTAGCGTTTATGTAGCCCGTTTCATGTTCAAAGGACTTTGCAGAGTTCACTAATTAGTCGGACGCTAACAGCCACTCTGGGCAGGTTTGACCAAGTTCTCAGGCTCCTAATTGTGAGGGGGGTTCTCCCGACTGCTGACCCCTGGTTCCCTCACAGGACCTCCATTTCTGCCAGTCGCCAAGATTCTGGGCCACTTGTCGCTACTTGCCCCTGACTACAGGTCCATGCCCAGGGCTGGGGGACACCGAGCACAGGCGATGTGCCGTCCCTGGGAACCCCGCCAGCCGGGAGGAAGGAGACCGTGGGCTGGGCTGGTTGATGTCTCAGTCCAAAGAAGCCTGGGGACAGGGGTCATGGGAGACAGTGACGCTGGCCTTACAGGAATCTAGGAGCATAAAGGAGCTCTCCTGACAGGCTGGGGAGGCGGGAAGGGCTGTCCAGGCAGAGGGCAGAGTCTGTGCTCAGAGGTGGCATCGAGAGGCAGGAATTTGGTGTTGAAAGGATAAGGAGAGGCGAGATGGCCGTAGAGGCCAGGCCGGGCTGCGCGGGACGATAGGGCTGCCCGAGCCGTGTCTCATGCCGGAGACAGAGGGGCTCTCAGGGTGTTCCCGCACATCCAGGTGAATGTGGAGGGGTCAGGGGCTGGACCAAGTATGGACACAAAGTGGAGAGGTCTGAACTAGGGCAGCTGGAAAGAAGGCCAGATCCAAGAGTGTGGGGTGACAGGACTGGGGGCGACACTCAGGGGAGTTAGGGGTATGTGGCCATGGGGTGGCCCGAGATTCCCACGGGGTGTCGCGAGTCCCTGGGACGGGGTGGGGCACATGGCTCCTGCGGACTCCCTCCTGGTGAAGCTGCGGGAGAACTGGCCATGGACTCACTGGCCTGGAGCCTGTGTGGGGTCGGGGGAGCAAATCTGGAAAGAGCAAGACTTGGAATCCCTGGGGTCCGGGTGGCATTTGGGTCCTAGGAGTGTCTGAGCTGGTCTCTGGGGACCTCGATATGTAAGAGGGTGGGCTGAGGCAAGCTCGGCTGCATGGAACGTGCTGCTGAAGCCGGGGAGCAGGGGTTGGGCACGGTGGGGCTGGAAGGGCCACACAGGAGCTTGCAGAGGTGGGGAGAAGCTCGGGTATGGCTGTGTCCACAGCAGGAGTCCTCGGGAGGGAAAATGGCTGGCCAAGGGGTAGGTGCCTGAGGGGCATAGAAGGGTGCCCACCTCCCACTATGCTGAGGGCATGAGGCTGCAGATCAGGGTGGGTGGGCTAGTGGGAGCTGAGGAAGTTCTCATCTGTGGGCGACAAAGGAGCCAGGTGTTTCTATGTGGCAGAAGGATCTAGAACCCAGCATCAGAGGCCCTGCCACTGCCCTGTGTCTGCCCAGGCCTTTTCCTGCGGGTGGGGAGGAGCCAGTGCTGCCAGGGTGGGAGAGCGGGCTTGGGGCATCCATCTCACATGCCGACTGCTCTCGGCTGTCTTGTTGAATGAAGGGACCCTCAGGCCTTCCTCCCAGGCAGCCGTAGGAGTGGGGCTAAGAACAGGAAATTGACCTGCCCTAGGTCCTCGTTCCCCACCCAGCCTCCAGTGAGAGAGTCAGAGAAAGCTTGAGAGACCAAGTCCAGGGCCCAGAAGCAGCTATAAGGTGTCAGGTCTCACTTCCCCACTGGCGAACCTGAAGCCTCCAGTCTGAAAAAACCAGGGAACGCCAGGAAAGCATTGGGTTGGACAGAAGAGCAGGCCTGGGGGGCCAGCTGATCCCCTGCAGCTCAGCCTCACCCCATAGCATCCCCCATCTTACCATAAGGGACCTCGGGGTCCTACCCATGCACTGGATCTGCTGTCAGCAGAGAGGGGCAGAATGGAGTCTGGGAAGACCAGGATGGCAGACCACAGGGACAAGGGCACACACAGGAGAAAGGGACAAGGGCAGGGCGGGCGTCCCCGTGTCTGTGTGGCTGTCATAGATACAGAAGCCAAGCTGGGGAGGGAGGGAGAAGGCGTTGGCTCTGGGGTCTGGGCCTCTGCCAGGTGCGTGAGGACTCCAGACGTTGCTGCCCTGGAGGGTGGGAAGAGCCACGCCAAGTTTAGTCTCCACTCAGGGTTCTGAGTAATGGGGTGCTCACTGTGCAGGCCCAGCTCCCTCCAGGCTCCTGAGTCCCCAGGGCTGGGAAGGAGAGGAAAGTTAATTGAACATCTAATAGGTAACAGGTCCCATGCCAAATAATAATAATTAACTTTTGTTGAGCCTTGTGCTTGGCACTTTCCTAAATCCTACACATGATTCGTATCATTTCAGGATCACCGAGACCCTCTAAGGGAGATGCCTCTAGTGCTGGGGAAACTGAGGCATGCTGAAGTTACGTGATGCGTCCCAGGCTGCAGCACCAGGATTTGAACCTGACAGCTGAGCACCCTCATGCCATCCCTGCACTTAGGGTGCTACTGTCCACATTGCCTATGGGGACACGGAGGCTCAGAACACCAGAGGTTGTACCCGAGGTGCCATGGTTAGTAAAGCAGGGGGCCAGACCTATGCCCAGCCTGTCTGAGCTCCAGCCCCGCACATTCTCCCTGAACTTCGCCTGTGCCCTCCACATCAGCCCAGGCCAGGGAGGAAGTGGGTGGCCAGAAGGAAGGCCAGTTCTTCTGCACACACCTGCACCTGAGGGGTCTTCACCTACAGGGACAAGCCAGCCAATTGTTGGACTGGTACTAGAGAGACCTTTGGTTTGAGGCCCCATCTAGTTGCAGAGTCTTGAGGGCCAGGGGACAACCCCTCTGACTGCTGGTGCAGAAGCAGCTCTGCCCTATTGTAATGACCAGTGTCACTGGGACACTCCAGCCACAAACTGCCTGGTCACCATCCCAAGTCTGTCCCGTGTTTTGTGTCCCACTGCCTGGAGCAGCCAGGAGCTCCGTCCACACCACTCAGTGTGGGTGACCTCAGCAGCTCCTGGGGAACACCAGCTTCTGCCTTGAGACCACAGATGCTCCTCACTCCTTCACTTCCTTCTTCCTGGGCCTGGTCCTGCTGTCTGGGCTCCTGGCTGTGCTTCAGGTCTGACTATGGTGCTTCTCATTTGCATTTTAAGGGACTCTGACACAGTGGCTTAATCCAGTAACCTAAATTGGTTTGCCAAACAAATCAGAACACTGAGTTTCATCACTGGAAAGTCCCTTAGACATTATGCAATCCAGTGAGCCAGCCCTTGCTTGAATACCTCCCATGACAGAGACCTCACTACATTTCCAACTGCCTCTTCCACATCTCAGCACAGCTCCTGCTAGAAGCTTTTAAATCTTCCCTTAGCCGTGTACACTGGTACCCAGAGCAACTATTACCCTTTCCCACAAAACATTTCAAGTGTTACAAAGCAGGTCTCCCATGGGCTGACCATAACAGTTGCTTCCCCCTTGGGGTGCGTCTTGGCTGGGGCTCACCTGCATGGTGCAGGGCCAGCATCCACTCCCGTCCCATCCACCAAGTTTTATCCACCCCTGCGCTCCAGTCTACAGCACTCCTGGCCTCTCAGCTCGCTCTCAGTTCCATCTACGTTCTGCCAGACTCTCTTAAAACCAGAGATGTCTATTTTAGTTTGTAGAGCTTGCCAAAAAGTCGATTAAGGTGACCTCACCCTGGATACCTCAGCTGGTAGGGGAGTTGGTGTGGCCTGAGAGGGTGCATGGCCAAGATCCTGAGGACCCAGGTGATACCATCTGCTGGCCGTGTGGTCTTTGGGGCAGAGCTGGGGACATCCCACCCCGAGCTGCGTACCCTGGGGTGAGGCTGTATCTTCCCAGAGGCACCTTTTTTTTCTTTTTTTAAAAACAGAGTCTCACTATGATGCCCTCGGTAGAGTGCCATGGAGTCACAGCTCACAGCAACCTCCAACTCTTGGACTTAAGCGGTTCTCTTGCCTCAGCCTCCCAAGTAGCTGGGACTACAGGCTCCCACTACAATGCTCAGCTATTTTTCGTTGCAGTTGTCATTGTTGTTTAGCAGGCCTGGGCTGGGTTCGAACCCGCCATCCTCAGTGTATGTGGCTGGTGCCATAACCACTGTGCTACGGGCTCCTAGCCAGAGAGGCACCTTCTGATTCCCATATAAGAGCTAGATCTAGCCTTGGATGGGCGAGCTGGATCATCTCCTTGTAGGATAGAAACACCGGAGTACCACGGAGGGGCTCAGAGATGTTTGAATGCATGGAGATGCCCATCCCACTGGGCTGCTGTGGGGCTTCCCCTCCCACCTGGCACCTACTGAATAGGCGCTCAGTAATGTGCTGCCTCCTTACTTCCGTCCTTCTCTTTCATAGGACAAAGA
Source organism: Perodicticus potto (assembly GCA_963574655.1). Taxonomy (NCBI): domain Eukaryota; kingdom Metazoa; phylum Chordata; class Mammalia; order Primates; family Lorisidae; genus Perodicticus; species Perodicticus potto. The sequence continues at coordinate 2,949 of CAUYRH010165817.1, read as the reverse complement.
AAACCAGGAACCTCCTGTGTTTGCCCTTGCCCTTCCTGGATCCCAGCGGCCCTGGGGCTGTCTAGCCCTTCTTCTCTGCACCATGCCGTGAGCCAGGACGCATTCCTCAGTCCCCCTGGTCTAAGGTTAAGCTGGACCATGGCTCTACTTGCAGGCTGAGGAGCGGCATGGCGGCCTGCCCCACCTGCCCAGCTGTCTTGGCTGTGGCCTGGGGAAGGACAGTGCTGCCCCGTGTGCCTCTCCTGCAGACACTGTGACAGAGGAGGAAGGTAGGCTGCCCTGCCGCTCATCTGCTGCAGCAGGCCTATTACATCACGGCCCACACACCCAGCTGCCTGTCACCCACCCAACAACGCCCCTGGCCCAGCCCCTGCCGGTGATACATCATGACTAACTCAGCGCTGCCTCTTCCAAGCAGCTGGCGGGCCCTGTCTTGCTGTGGCACCTTGGGCTCCTGCTCCTACTAGGATCTTTACGGCAAGTGTAGCGTGTACAGCCTGTCTCCAAGGCTAGGAGACCCACAGTGCTCGGCGTCAGGCCCGTGGGTTCTGTGCAGCCCTTCCCATTGGGCTTTGCTGACTAGTCACCGGGGGTACAGGGGTCAGCCTTGAGTTGTCATTGGTTTAAACTATGCCAGTGTGCTACGCAGGGGCCAGTGTCCACTGAGTAGGTGAGACTTTAGACGTGTTTCCTAGCCTCCCTGAGCCTCGGTTTTTGCAGCTGTGAAATCAGGATATTGATGGCACCTACTTCTCAGTGTTTTAAAATAAATGAGGTTGGGACCAATGGCTCACATCTGTAATCCTAGCACTCTGGGAGGCGGAGATGGGAGGATTGCTTGAGCTTAGGAGTTCAAGATCAGCCTGAGCAAGAGCGAGACCCTAACTCTACTAAAAATAGAAAAATAAGGTGGGCATGGTGGTGCATGCCTGTAGTCCCAGCTACTCGGGAGGCTGAGGCAAGAGGATCACTTGAGCCCAGGAGTTTGAGGTTGCTGTGAACTACCTCACTCTATGTAGGGCAGCAGAATGAGACTCTCTCAAAAAAAAGATAATGCTATGAAGCCCTCAGCCCCACGTGCTTGGTGCAGATAAGAACTCCGTAGTAGCTTCTTTTCTGACAAAAACACCAAATGGCAGATGACGCCAGTGCAGCGGGAGGGCCTGGAGGCCCCGGGGGCCCTGGAATGGGAGGCTGCTATGGTTTCCATGGAGGATTTGGCAGCGGCATTCGGGGCCGGGATTGCGGCCAGGGTCATGGTTGGGTCCGAGGCCGCGAAGCTCGCAGAGGCAAGGCCAAGGACAAAGAGCAGATGCCCATCGCCAAGCTGGGCCGCCTGGTCAAGGACATGAAGATCAAATCCCTGGAGGAGATCTATCTTTTCTTCCTGCCCATTAAGAAATCTGGGATCTTTGATTTTTTTCCTGGGGGCATCTCTCAAGGATGAGGTTTTGGAGATTATGCCAGTGCAGAAACAGACCCGCGCTGGTCAGCAGACCAGGCTCAAGGCATTTGTTGCCATTGGGGACTACAATGGCCATGTCGGTCTGGGTATTAAGTGTTCCAAGGAAGTAGCCACTGCCATCCGAGGGGCCATCATCCTGGCCAAGCTCTCTATTGTCCCAGTGCAGAGAGGCTACTGGGGGAATAAGATCGGCAAGCCTCACCCTGTTCCTTGCAAGGTGACAGGCCGCTGTGGCTCTGTGCTGCTATGGCTCATGCCTGCTCCTAGAGGAACTGGCATTGTCTCAGCACCTGTGCCTAAGAAGCTGCTAATGATGGCTGGGACCAATGACTGCTACACTTCAGCCAGGGGCTGCACTGCCACCTGGGCAACTTTGCCAAGGCCACTTTTGATGCCATTACCAAGACCTATAGCTCTCTCACTCCTGATCTCTGGAAAGAGACAGCGTTCCCCAAGTCTCCTTACCAAGAATTCACTGAGCTTCTTGTCAAGACCCACTCCAGAGTCTCTGTGCAGAGGACCCAACTCCAGCTGTGGCTACAACATAGGGTTTTTATACAAGAATAATGAAGTGAATTACGTCTGTTAAAAAAAAAAAAAAGAACTCCGTAGTAACAGGCCAGCACCGACGGCTGCAGCGCTGTCTGACCTCTCCGTTCACGAGTGGTTGGGGCCCAATGTAAACGTTCTTTTCCATGATTCGTGGTAGTGTGGAGAAGAGAAAGAGAAAAACAGCCGGATTTTTGAATTCTACTAAAATAGTAATCAAGTAGCCTCGTATTAATCTGAAATAAAAAAAATAAAATTAAATATTTGGATCATCCCATGTAGCATATTGCTTAAGAAGATACTCTGTAAGGTGGGGGGATTGGGGTGCTCCCACTCAATGGGCACAATGTAAGGGTATGGGGCTCACCTCTTAGGTGCAGGACAAGAGGGAGTCTCCCTGACAAACACAAACATTGTAACTAGTTGTTTGTACCCTCACATTAACCCGAAATAAGAAACGAAAAGGAAGATATTCTGTAAAGTGGGAGCCTGGGATGAAACCCCAGCTCTGTCAGCATTGTGAATCTCAGCTGCATAATCTGTAAAAGCTGACCAAGTCTCTCAAGCTTCCCCACAGCTAAATGAAGCAACGCATCCAAATAACATTATAATAGTGCACGTGAATATCAATAAATTACACCTGTTGTAAATATTTAAAAAAAAATAAAATTGGCTCGGCGCCTGTGGCTCAACAGGCTAAGGCGCCAGCCACGTACACCTGAGCTGGCGGGTTCGAATCCAGCCCTGGCCCGCCAAACAACAATGACGGCTGCAACCAAAAAATGGCCAGGCGTTGTGGCGGGTGCCTGTAGTCTCAGCTACTTGGGAGGCGGAGGCAAGAGACTCGCTTGAGCCCAGGAATTAGAGGTTGCTGTGAGCTGTGATGCCACAGCACTCTATCCAGGGTGACAGCTTGAGGCTCTGTCTCAAAAAAA
>CAUYRH010165816.1:0-20472 GCA_963574655.1 Perodicticus potto | reverse complement strand
GCAACCAAAAAATGGCGGGGCGTTGTGGTGGGCGCCTGTAGTCCCAGCTACTTGGGAGGCGGAGGCAGGAGACTCGCTTGAGCCCAGGAATTGGAGGTTGCTGTGAGCTGTGATGCCACAGCACTCTATCCAGGGTGACAGCTTGTGTCTCTGTCTAAAAAAAAAAAAAAAAAAAAAAAAAGATCAAACATTTAAACCACTTATTTCCCCAAAATCTTGTTTTGTGGTTTTATTTTTGATTACTTAACATAAGAATAACTTTAGTGAAATAGTTATCAGTTATGCCAGTTAAACCTTAGCCCATAAAGAAAACTTTATATAATGTTAATAAAATAGTTATCAGTTAATCCAATTTATCCATAGGTCCCTAAGTACCAAACAATAAGAGGCCTGGGGCCAAGTTTAAGTCATATGTTTACTGATTAAATAATGTGCCTATATAAGCTTTAGTAAAAAAAAAAAAAAAGAACTTACTGTTTACCTTAAACAAACTTTCAGCCTCCTTATTCTCCAACATTTCATCACAGCCTCAACCTCTGCAAAACCGCCCACACAAAAAACATTCACACAACATTTTCAAATAAGGAGCGAAAAGGATTAGTGAACTCCCATGTACTACACAATATTTGGAAGCAATCCTTTCCATGTTCTCTGTTTCTCACCTTGCCTTCTTATGCTTGTTTTAGTCTTTATCTTTCAGAGTCCAGGTTGGTTAGGTTAGGAGGGAACCTGGTGTTCCTTGATGTTTACTCACATTTGCAGATGTGACACTGAGCACCTTACTAAAAGCCCTCAGCACGACTATGAGCCTCAATGAGGATTATCTGGCTGCACCTTTAAATTGGTCTTTCCTCTTGAACTCACCCACTCCCCCAGAGAAGATCCTCTAGTTTCCTGCCTCTGTAGCTGAAGGCCTGCCTGGTCGCTAGCTTTCTGGTAGTGAGTGAGATAAGAGGGCTGGGCCTCTCAGCACTGCGCATGCTGACATGGTTTCACTGTGCTGCTTTCACTCCAAGACCTTTGTGCCTCAGCTGTGACCTGCTGTTTCTCAGTCCAGAGGGCCTCTATTTCCCTCTCAGAGTAAATTTATTCCAGAGTTTGCCAGTGTAGGGAAAGAATAATTAATTACCAGCTGTGGGATTCAGGTTAGGGGCTTGGGGTTTGTATGACGAGAGCATTAGTATTCTTATTTATAGCCTTAGCATTGTTCTTAAGCAAACTTAAGATAGCTAATACCTAGCTTTAAGAGCCCCCTATAGAACTGATCTGAAGTTCTGGCCAATCGCAGTGAATACTCCCCAAACCAATTCGGTGTGGGGTCAGTTTGCTGGAAAATTTTTCTGTTCTAGTTTTCAACTTCTCTTGAGGTATCGATATAGACACAGCAGATAGTATGTAATACTGCACTGATTCCCTCCTGTTTAGCCAAAGGAACTCCAGCACTGCCTGATTATCTAGGAGTACCTGGCCTAGCAAGCTGAATGATTTATGTTGAGCCCTAAAGCTTTTTGTATTTCTTCCCTGATCAGTCTTAAAGAGTTGGAAACAAATTTGTAATCACATCTCTGTTGGCATACGATCTGTAGAATAAGACTAGTATTTCTAGTAAGATTTGCAGTATTATTTCTCTGGCAGTCATCCCAAAATATGTCAAAGAAATGTATTGGGGGGTAAATATTTTTAATTTCTTTTGTCCCCATTTTGTAATTAAAAGGTTTTCCATAGTAAACACAAACACATGACATATACAGACAGAAGCAGATTTAAATTAGGTATCCTTTCTTCAATTTTGTCAAGAGAATTTTTAAGGCTAGCCATGAAATTGTTACATGTTCTTTTTAGTTCTAATCTTTTCATAAATATAAATAAGTTTCAAAAGCGACCAGCTGTGTCCTCTAGAGTAGCACTTATAGAGAGGCAAACAGTAACTAACTCTCATCAAGCAAACAAGGAGCAGGAGACACAGAGAGATGGAAATTTTCAAAGAGTGAAGAAGGCCTTAACTAAGGAGTCTCCTACCATTTTCCATGGCAGTGACAAAAGCTGACGCCTAAGTTAAAAGTGCCATTTTCAAACCATTGAGAGTCCTTATCAAGTTTGATTTGAGGCCGAGCAGTGTTACAGAAGAAAATGAAGCAGTTAGGCCAGACACTGGGCTTGAGGCTGAGGATGTTTGGGTTATGGAGATAGTAGCCAAGAGGCATGCCCTTAAAAGGGTGTCTAAGTTGAGGAAAAGGGAGGGTGTGGACAAGGACCTTAAGGGAAGGCCTGAAGAGAGAAGTCATCTTTAATCTCAGTCTGACGCTCGAAGAGGTGAGGAGGACAGTCTCTAATCCAGGAATCCCCAGAGTTAGAGAAAGTCCGGGAATGGGGCCTAGGGCCCAGCTGGTAGGACTTAGGAAAAAAATGGACAGCAAACCAGAAATCCTGAGAGGGAAGGCCAGAATCACTCACTGAAAATGATGGTTGAGGAATTGTGGTGTCCTGGTAGTGGATGAAAAGCCAGCAGTGGAAAGGAGAGACTTCCCACAGTTTCTTTGCAGCTAACCTGATATAGAACCTGGTTCAGCACCATTAAAAGATGTTGAGTATGGGATATAAATGGGGTGATATTTTGCAGAAAGGAGACAAGGCCAGTCTGGAGACCAAAGAGGAATTTAGTAAGGAAAAGAACAGAAGTGAACTAGAGCAAGCCTGCCCCTTCCCTGTTCTAGGAATTTTTCCATCTGGGACAGATCTCCTAAGTTAAAGGGAACGTGGACCATAATAATACCCTCAGATCTCATGACTTCATGTGGCTGTCCTTGAGAGTGGGTGTGTAGAAAGGGAAAAGGACCAGATGAAGAAGGTGGGAGAGTAGGGCTTTGAGACCTAGTGGGGGCAGAAAATTCGGGAGGAGGGGACACATAAGAAGGGGGCTTGGAGTGGTCAGCAGGATCAAATTCATAGTCAAAGGTAGAAGGCATGGGCCATGGTTGCTCATTGAGAATTTGAAAAGTAGGGCAATCTTGACAAAGGGAAGGGCAATGTGAAAGAAGAAAGCTTGAATGCAGGGGACCTAGACCACTTGCAGTTGTAGGTTATGCAATTATCAAGATCTTGGAGAATGTTTAAATCGAAAGTGCCGTTTTCAGGTCATAGGAAGAGACAGCTCAGTGCTGAGTCTGGAGAAGGAAGGAACATAATGGCAATTGCCGTGGTGCATAGGGTAAGAGAGAGTATGAATGGGGCAAAGGCTCACTGAGGGACTGTGTCAGGGGAAAAGGGACCAGTTTTGACCCATGCTAGGACGTGTAATAGAGAAGAAGATGGATGGACAGACGAATGAGACTCCTCAAAAAGCCCCTTCCTCCAACTCACTGAGTGCTACAGTGCTCAGTGTTGGTTGGTCATTAGCAGGGCTGTGACAAGGGACCTGGGTGGTCCCAGGAGTGGACTCCCTGCCTCCTTCCTGGGTTTTCAGCACCATACGTTAGATGTTGAAAGGTGGACAGATGCCACAAAGAGCCAGGTGGAGTAGAGTTAATGGCAGAGATTTTACTCTTTACTTATTTATTTTGAGATAGAGTCTTACTCTGTCACGCTGGGGTGAGATAGCTCACAGCAATCTCAAATTCTTGGGCTCAAACAATCCTCTTGTCTCAGCCTCCAGAGTAGCTGGGACTACAGGTGTGCACCACAATGCCTGGATAGTTTTTTCTATTTTTAGTAGAGATGGGGGTCTCACTTTTGCTCAGGCTGGTCTTTAACCTCTGAGCACAGGCAATCCACCTGCCTTGGCCTCCAGAGTGCTAGGATTACAGGCATGAGCCACCATGGCCAACAGCAGAGATTTAAGAGCATCTGTAAGCAGATGGGCTGCCACTGAAAATGGAAAATGGCAACAGCCCCAGTTTAGGGTAAGGGGCCTCTTTTAAAGCAATTCAGAGTGTGGTCTATGTGCAGCTTAGGAAGTATCAGGTGTGCTATGACAGAGATCAAAGGTCAAACGCTGGAGGCTTATCTGTTGGAAATCTTCTATAACCTGGAAGGATTGTTTTAATAGAGCCAGAAAAGCAAGGAGAGTTCTTTTCTTTGCTCAACAAATGTCCAGACCCACTGGAGTCACAGAAAGACTAACGATTCCAAAGTAACAAGAATGATTATACTTAGATTCCTTCAAAGGCTTTTTAAAAACTGCTCGTGCAGCATAGTCACCTGCATGTGACTTGAAAAAAAATCAGAAATGAACATTACTTATGAATTATAATCAGATCCCTTTTTCTTGTTATTTAAACATTTAAATATCAGATTGGAGGTATTTTAGTATCCAAATTTAAGTATGAATGGCCAGGAAAAAGAAAGAAGAAAGGAGGGTGGTATGAAAAAATCTATTAAAAATCAATTTCAAGGGCGGCACCTGTGGCTCATCGAGTAGGGTGCTGGCCCCATATACTGAAGGTGGCGGGTTCAAACCCAGCCTCGGCGAACTGCAAAAACAGAAAAATAGCCGGGCGTTGTGGCGGGCGCCTGTAGTCCCAGCTACTCGGGAGGCTGAGGCAGGAGAATCACCTAAGCCCAGGATTTGGAGGTTGCTGTGAGCTGTGTGATGCCACAGCCCTCTACCCAGGGCGATAAAGTGAGACAGAGTCTCACTACAAAAAAAAAAAAAAAAAAAATCAATTTCAAGAACTCATCTGGTTTTTATTAAAGTTTTACTTTCAAAAACTTAAAAGGATGAAAGGTAATCAAAATATAGTTTTATTTATCCAGAAAACAACTTTCCCATTCTTAATCATCCATTTCCCAAAATATAATATTACATTGCTCCAAAGCAGTAATACAGCAATGTTTTTGTTAGCCAAACATTTTAATGGAGTAGGAAATTCCAAGGTCCAGAAACTTCACATTTTGTATCATCCCTTATTATTAGAATTTGAATTTGCTCTGAATGAGGTAACAATAGAAAGATGAATTAAAGAATGTCTTAACTTTTAAAAAGAGAAAAAATATTGAAAATATTTACAGAAAATCATTCCATAGACTAATATTTTTAGTCCTTTTAAGACCTAAATTCCAAAGTAACTGTGTTTCTTTTCTCTTCCTGTCTGTCTGTCTCTGTCTCTCTCTTTCTTTGTACCCTCAGAGAGTCTTTGCTTTTAAATATCCCAGAAGATAAGATGGCACATTGATTAAGAGGTACAGGCTCTTGGGCACACTGCCTGGGGTTGAATCCTGGCTCCACCACTGCCAGCTGAGGGACCCTGGGGAAACTGCCTCTGCATCACTTGGTTCCCTCATTATAAAGTGGGCTAGTCACACTACAAAGTTGTTATGCATATAAAGTGCTTACAATGGTACTTAGCTTATGGAGTAAGCACTCAGACAAACGTTGGTATTGGCTGTGTTAAATGCCACATCACTTAAGGCAAGCACTGCTATGTTTCCAGGTTCACTGTGTTCAGCAACAGCTGACGTGACTACATTGGATCTGCTGTTATCACGAGAGTTTGACATTCCATGACTATTTTCACACAGTAAGATAAAGAATAGTTGCTACTGTGTGTTAAAAAGATGAATTCTCGACAAAGGTTTTAAAGACTCTTTTAATGTCAGTATTGATAGAATCAGAGGAACAGAGACAAGGAAATAAAATCTCAAAGGAAGAAGGGTTCCTGGGCTATTCAAATAGGTTTGTCTTTCTGTTTCCTCAAATAGTAACTTCCATCCTTTGAATAATAAGAAATGCTCATGTTAGAAAGGATATTCCAAGAATTTTATTGTTTCCTCTTTCTTCTCCCCCCATTTTAATTAAAAATTACTATGGGGGTAAAGTTACACAAGATCCTAAAGCTGCTTCAACAGGCTATTTCAACTGAAGGGTATATGAAATCCCACACAATTCAGCCACCAGCCCAACATTTTTCATTATCATTCTATTAAAAATATTTTTTATTTTTTTCTATGAAAAAATGTTCTGTGTTCACCATATATTGCTAAGCTCACATCTCCTCACCCTCTATATCTTGGCTCTTTGGCTGCAAAAGGCCAAACTCCCTCTGTCTCAAGCCACCATTTCTACCTGCACTGGATTTGAAAGGGAGATGATTAAAACAATAAAAATAGCCACTTACATATAAGGGTTTGAGTCGGTGAATGAGTTAATGTTTGTACCCACTAAGGAAACTTAGAATTTTAATTTGCAGGTAGTAAGACAAATTAATGCAAATGACAATTTTGTTTTTACTTTTCCTATGTTTACACTTGTGATTTATTTTCCTTGCCATATTGCTCTGACTAGGACCTCTAGTTCAATATTGAATGGAAGTAGTGATAAAAGGCATTCTTGTCTTTTTTTTTTTTTTTAAGAGACAGAGACTTACTTTGTCACCCTTGGTAGAGTATTGTGGCATCACAGCTCACAGTCACCTTCAGCTCTTGGGCTTATGCGATTCTCTTGCCTCAGCCTCCCAAGTAGCTGGGACTACAGGCACCCACTACAACGCCCGCCTATTTTTTATTGCAGTTTGGCCGGGACCGGGTTTGAACCTGCCACCCTTGGTATATGGGGTCGGCACCGTACTCACTGAGCCATAGGTGCCACCCAGCATCCTTGTCTTTTGTTGTTTTTTTTTTTTTTTTTAAATTTCCAAATTTTATTCAGACTTATAAACCTTTGGATTGAAAAAAATTGTCTTTTGTTTTTAATCTTTCAGGTAGTTAAGAGTTCATGATTAACTATGGTATCTGCTATAAATTTTTTGTATTAACATTAATAAGAATAAAAAAATCCCTTTCTGGGCAGCGCCTATGGCTCCAAATACTGGAGGTGGCGGGTTCAAACCTGGCCCTGGCCAAAAACTGTAAAAAAGAAATCCCTTTCTATTCTTAGTTTGCTAAAAGTGTTTTCTTTTTTAAATCATAAATGAGAATTATATTTCATCAAAAATGTTTTCATCTATTAAAAATATAATTTCTCTTTTTATTCCATTAATGTGATAAAATATACTGATTGATTTTGAATTTTAACCGAACTATTACTCTTGGGACATATGATCTCACTATACAACATTTGTATTTTCTATATTTTTCTGGATTTAGTCTTGCATCTATACATCTATAATCATGTAAGAGGTTTACCTGTACATTTTCCTGTCTTATAACATCCTGAGTTCAAGTATTTTTGGTATCTTATGTCATGTTGGCATCATAAAACAGGCTGGTAAGTGTCCTCTCTTTTTCTGTGCTCTGGAAGAATTGTGTTTAATGTCCTTTCATTCTCTTTTTAATAATTATAGGTTCTGTAGTGATATCTACCCTTTCATTCCTGATATTAGTAATATAGGCTTTTTTCTTGACCAGTCTTGACAAGAGTTGATTGATTTTATAGTATTTTAAAAACACATTTTTTGGTATTGTTATTTTCTCTACTCTATGTTTTCTAATTGAATAAGTACTCCTTTATTTTTCCTGCTTTCTACTATCACTGGATTTAATCTGCTTTTCTTTTTCTAACTTTTTTTTTTTCTCATTGAGACAGAGTTTCATTATACTCAGAGTTTCATTACTGAGTCATCCTCAGTAGAGCGCGGTGGCATCACAGCTCATAGCAACCTCAAACTCTTGGGCTTAAGCAATTCTCTTGCCTCAGCCTCCCAAGTAGCTAGGACTACAGGTTCCCACTGCAACACCTGGTTACTTTTTGTTGAGGCTGTCATCATTGTTGTTCAGCCTCCACAGGCCAGGTTCAAACCTGCCAGCTTCAGTGCATGTGGCTGGCGCTGTAACCACTGTGCTATGGGCACCAAGCCTTCTAACTTCTTAAGATGTCTAGAATCACTGATTTTTCATTTTCTTCCTTTCTAATATAAGCATTTCAAGGCTATAAATCTTTTATGTGCAATTTAAGCTATAACCCACAAGTTCTGATAGATCATATTTTCATTATCATTCTATTAAAAATATTTTCAATTTTTATTTTAAGAGATAGGGTCTTGCTTTGTCACCCAGGCTAGAGTATAATGGCACTCATAGCTTATTGGAATCTTATACTCTGGGACTCAACTATTCCTCTCCATAGCTAGGACTACATGCATGTGCCTCCATGCCTGGGTAATTTTTTTTTTTTTTTTTTTTGAGACAGAGCCTCAAGCTGTCACCCTGGGTAGAGTGCTGTGGCATCACAGCTCACAGCAACCTCCAATTTCTGGGCTCGAACGAGTCTCCTGCCTCTGCCTCCCAAGTAGCTGGGACTATAGGCGCTGACCACAACACCAGGCCATTTTTTGGTTGCAGCTGTCACTGGCTGCGAACCCACCAGCTCATGTGTACGTGGCTGGCGCCTTAGCCCGTTGAGCCACAGGCACCGAGCCATGCCTGGGTAATTTTTAAAAATATTTTGTGGAAACAGGATCTCATTATGTTGCCCTGGTAGGCCTTGAACTTCTGGTCCTCAAGTGATCCTCCTATCTCAGGCTGCCAAAGCACTGGGAGTATAGGCATACAGGTGTAACCCACCAGTCCAGCCAAAATATTTTCTAATTTACACTGCAAGCTCTTAATAATGGTAAATATTAACTTCTTATCTCCTACTGATAGACAGTTTCTCATCTGTTATATAAAAAAATGTAGCAATGAATAACATTATATAAATATCCATTCATATGTAAGTTTATCTAGAGGATAAATTTCCAGAAGTGAAATTGTTTCTTTTCCATGTTTGTTTTTGGAGATAGAGTCTGACTTTGTCACCCTTGGTAGAGTGCTGTGGCGTCATACCTCACAGCAACCTCTAACTCTTGGGCTCAAGTAATCCTCTTGTCTTAGCCTTCCAAGTAGCTGGGACTATAGGCACCCGCCACAATGCCTGACTATTTTTTAGAGACGGGGTCTTGCTCTTGCTCAGGCTGGTCTTGAACTCCTGAGCAATCCACCCGCCTTGGCCTCCAGAGTACTAGGATTATAGGCGTGAGCCACTGTACCAGGCCAGGAGTGAAACTGTCACGTCAAAAATTAACTGTAGGCTGGGCATGGTGACTCATGCCTGTAATCCTAGTACTCCAGGAAGCTGAAGCCATAGGACTACTTCAAGTCAAAGGACCATCCTGAATAAGACTGAGACCCCATTTCTACTAAAAATAGAAATAATCAGCCAGGCATGATGATGCATGCCTGTAGTCCCAGTTCTTAGAGAAGCTGAGGCAGGAGGATCACTTGAGTCCAGGAGTTTAAGGTTGCCATGGCCAATGATGATGCCACTGCACTCTGGTGAGACTCTGTCTCAAAAAATAAAATAAAATAAAATAAGGTACTGTCAAAACTGAAAATAAAAAAAATTTTTAAATTAAATGCATTAGTAATTCTGAAAAATATACTGCCACACTGTCTTTAAAATGATTCTATCAATTTAGATTTCTACTAGCAATTCATTTATTTTTTTTTTTTTTTGAGACAGAGCCTCAAGCTGTCACCCTGGATAGAGTGCCGTGGCATTACAGCTCACAGCAACCTCCAATTTCTGGGCTCAAGCGAGTCTCTTGCCTCCGCCTCCCAAGTAGCTGGGACTGCAGGCGCCGGCCACAACGCCGGGCCATTTTTTGGTTGCAGCCGTCATTGTTGTTTGGCGGGCCCCGGCTGGATTCGAACCCGCCAGCTCAGGTGTACGTGGCTGGTGCCTTAGCCCGTTGAGCCACAGGCACCGAGCCTCTACTAGCAATTTATAAGAATGCCTTTTATGTAAAGATTTTTAAACTGGAGAATAACAAAGCAGAGGCTCTCAGTTAGGACCATAAAGGATTGCTAGTAGTGTTTCTCAATTGTGCTATGCGAGTTTGGGGACATCTATTCTTGGGGATTTTCACCCATGAGTTCCCTTTAAGAATACAGATACCTTGTATTTTCACTTCAACGTTAATTAATGGAGACATTCTGAATCATAAAGAACTTATAATTAAGTAAGGCCATGTGATTCTGAGGCCTATGTTTATAATCATTATGGTATAATTCTGTACTCCTTTAAAAAGTAAGAGTCCAGAAAAGCAAACAAGAGCATTCTTGGCTCGGTGCCTGTGGCTCAACGGGCTAAGGTGCCAGCCACGTACACCTGAGCTGGCGGGTTCGAATCCAGCCGGGGCCCGCCAAACAACAATGATGGCTGCAAACAAAAAATGGCCGGGTGTTGTGGTGGGCGCCTGTAGTCCCAGCTACTTGGGAGGTGGAGGCAGGAGACTCGCTTGAGCCCAGGAATTGGAGGTTGCTGTGAGCTGTGATGTCACAGCACTCTATCCAGGGTGACAGCTTGAGGCTCTGCCTCAAAAAAAAAAAAAAAAGAGCATTCTTAAGAGCAAAACCTATCCTGCCACTCCTTAAAAGTTAAGATTTAGCTGTAATTCTCCCTATGACTTTTAATATCCATTGAAATAAAACAAGAGAGGCTCGGCGCCTGTGGCTCAACGGGCTAAGGCGCCAGCCACGTACACCTGAGCTGGCGGGTTCGAATCCAGCCCGGGCCCGCCAAACAACAATGACAGCTGCAACCAAAACATGGCCGGGCGTTATGGCAGGCGCCTATAGTCCCAGCTACTTGGGAGGTGGAGGCAAGAGTTTCGCTTGAGCCCAGGAATTGGAGGTTGCTATGAGCTGTGATGCCACAGCACTCTATCCAGGGTGACAGCTTGAGGCTCTGTCTCAAAAAAAAAAAAAAAGAAAAAAGAAATAAAACAAGAGAGTTCTATTTCTTCTAATGGCACAGTGGTTCATAGGTAATCATGAAAATTCTGGATAAAACACAAAAAGTAATTAGTGGATGGTACTGGAGCAACTAAAAGCAGGAAGATAATAGGGGAGAGTCTGCTTTGGAAGGCAAGTATGACATTGGGTGTGTTTCTTACTTTTTGCAGCTTTCCACTTGAGAATAGTTCCCAATTAGTGGCACACAAAGAGGCTAAAACTTATACAGACACATGGATCAGTCTTACGAGTCGAAGAATCAGAGAATAATAATTAGGATGATCATAGCAACTTCAACGTGAGGAATCCAGAAAGAAAGCAAGCAGAACCATAAGCTCTGGGTATAAGCAAGTCTTTGTTTTTTTTTTTTGGAGACAGAGTCTCACTTTGTCCGCCCTGGGGCTGAGTGCTGTAGTGTCATCATAGCTCAGAGCAGCCTCAAACTCTGGAGCTCAAGCGACCTTCCAGCCTCAGATTCCCAAGTAGCTGGGACTGCAGGCGCCCACAACTCCTGGCTAGTTTTTCCATTTTTAGTGGAGATGGCGTCTCACTCTTGCTCAGGGTAGTGTTGAACTCCAGAGCTCAAGCAATCTAGAGCGTGAACTCCCAGAGCTAGGGTAACAGGTGTGAGCCACGACTGGGCCATCATTCACATCTTTGGATGACCCTTGAACGAGGCAGACTCCAAGCAGAGTTAAAGGCCCATAACTCTTAGCCAGAACAGTTCTGAGCTCAGGGCTACACAGAAAATTTAATTATTCTGAAAATTTAATTATTTGGTTCTTTCTCTTTCCTCCTATTTAAAAATCTCCCTAAATATTAGAATGTTTAAGAAGGTCAGTTAACTCCATCCTGATTATTAGAGGAATGTCTTAAAATTTAAAATGTAAATTTAAAACTTAAAAGCATCAGGTTTTATTTTTAAAGCAAATGCTATCACAAATTACTGAGTTTTAATTTTCAGATAATTTAATACTAACTTAACACAGCTTTGTGTAAATAGAACTTTTTAAACTGTTCATCCCTACCACACTGAGTAGCAGTCAAATATCTGCATTACTTTTTGACTCCTAAAAATATATTATCTTTGTGTTCTTGACACTCAATATTTTAGTATAAATAGTTTATGCATGCACAACCACTCTTAGGAATCCTCTCACCAAAGGAAAAAAGATTCTCCAGCTTTTCTTTAATAAATAAAATAAATCCACCCAAAGTAAATGTCTGCAAATTTGTTATCACTCAGCTAATGACCTGGCACCCTCCCCATTAAGAAATCACGTCAGAGCCTGTCACCAGATACCCTTCTACCAGCCACAGGTGTCAGGGTACAGGAATGTACTCAGAACCAATCAGGGGCAAGGAGGTGATAATGGAAGCTCTATAGGGGTTCTAGGGAAAAGTTTAAAAGTGAACATATAAAAAAAAACAACTGTTTTCCCTCTTGTTTTTATCTTTCATGGGAAGTATAAAGTCTTGAATTTCTGGGACACCCACCTAGCTATTGGCTGAGGATGAAACCAACATACAGAGGAGAGAAGAGCTGGGAGAAATTGAGCCTGAGTCACTAGATTAAGAGTATCATAGAACTTGTCCTATTTTGGATGTCCAGTTATATGAGTCTATTGGTTGCCTTGGGCTTTCAGGTACTTAGAGATAGAAATATTTAGCTTGACTTTTAAGGTTACACCAAATCTGCATTCAACTCTTCAGTCTTGTTTCCTACAACTTCCCCGTAGATGTGTTACATTACAGACTACTGTTTCCTACACGTGTGCTTCCCTTCCACACTTCTGTGTTTGCTCATACAGTTACTACTACACACTGTTCACCCACACATCTCCCCCTCTCATCTCCACCTATCTAAATTCTGTCATCCTTGAAGGCCTGGTATAAATAAGTCTTCCATGAAGTTTTCTATGGCCTAAGAAGGCCACAAGCCCAGTGGTTAGCACAGAACAGTACTCTCTATGAAATAAAAATCTGTTCTATCACATCAGATGATACTTGCAGCATATATTTTGTTGTATAAGATTTATTTAGTTTCCATTAATGTAAAACCAGGTCTATTCAATGTAAGCATAACTTAGCAAGAATCAAAGGGCTAAAGAATATCTTGAAATAGTATTTAAAACATCTTTAGCAAAGAAAAAGTTGACATTAAAAATAAGGCTAAATTAAACAGAGGAATTTAGGTTTACCAACTGATCTCTTGAAAGAACAGTGGTGAGGTTGGTGAAGTATTTATTGCTTTAATGGCGGTGTGCGTGGGGAGAGGGCTGTGTGTTACCCTACCATCTGCCCAGAACTGCTTGGATATTCTCTTGCCTTAAGAGACAGCCAGAAGGGAAGACCGAATGCTCCCTCAAGAGCAATTACTCTGATTGCTTTGGTCACTATAGGATTAGAATATTAAAATGACTAATCCCCCATCATGGCAAAGGATTAAAGCACTGAATACCAGACCTCTTGGAATCAAATAAGAGAAGTTCTTAGGGCATTTAAATAAGTAAAGGCATACATTCCAGAAATAAATCTTTATAGTATCAACAGACATCCAAATGAAAAATTAGCTAATTTTTGAGAAATGAAAATTCTTAGTAGTAATCCAGAATATGGTCTTGAACACAGAGTATTCTACTAAAATCCACGTTAGATTTAAGAGCACTAGATGACATAACACTTTCAAAAAACGATGTAAAATAATGTTTAGCAGCTGGCACCCCCTTATCTGAGTAAGAACATTTAAATTTTTATGTCACCAAGACTCCGAAATGTGAGTCAACAAACATGGTGAACCCTTTGATTTCATTATGTCAACTATGCATAAAGAATGAAGCACTGAAGAAGATTCTGAGATAAATGGTTCCTGCTTTCAAAAGCTAATAATCTAACAGAAAAATAACAAAAGTAAACAGCCAGAATATGATAAATATTGTACAAGGAGTTTCAAAAACTGCTGTGTGAGTCCAAATGAAGGGATGTACGTGTTTACTTACAGCATAGGCTGTAAGGAAAAGGTATCACTTGAGTTTGGCCTGAAAGACTAAGTAAGATGGTATGGTTTAAATGTTTGTCTGCTCTGAAATGCATGTTGAAATGTAATCCCCATTGTAACAATATTAAGGGGTGGGGGTCTTTAAGAGGTGACTGGATCATGAGGGCTCTGCCTTTATGAATGAATTAATCTATTCATGGATTATCATGGGACTGGGTTAGTTGTCTTGAGCAAATTTGGCTCTCAGTGTGCCCCTCTCATCCTGAGATGCAGGATGTTATGATAAAACACAAGGTCCTCACCAAAAGCCATTAAGATGTGGCCACCTGACCTTGAACTTCTCGTCTAGAGCAGTGATGGTCAACTGGTGTAATGCAGCACAATGGTGTGCCATGACAGGATCTTAGGTATGCCATGAAAATTTTTAAAAAACATTAATTAAATTATTTTTTGAAAGAAGTTCAAAGCATAGTAATATATTCTTTCTTTTTACTTTTTTTTCTGATGAACATAATTTAAGTTATATGCTGAAAAGCACTGCTCTAGAGCTTTAAAAAATACATTTCTATTCTTTACAAATTACCCAATCTCAGATATTCTGTTACAGCAACAGAAAAAGGACAAAGACATAGGAATAAAATGTTTTAAAATTAAACAAAGTAACACACCCAAATAACTTTCAAAGTCAAAGTCATGGTAGACAATGAAAAATAATGGCCCTATACTTTCCCTCCTCAGTTATCTGTTTCCCAGGTACAGCCCCTTCCAACTGTTGTTTCTTTTGCTAACTTACATAAAGTTATAACTTATAAACATGCTAATGCTAATAACACTATTTCCAGGTTATCTCACTATGGCAGATAGGAATTTGGCTATCTTAAACCCTTGACCTTTTCTCCTTCAGTTTCCTCTTCTTCCTCCTCCTCGAGACAGTTAAAAATTCTTTCTTAGTGCCACTCTGTCCTTTGTAACTTTATCTAATATTATCCTTATGTATTTGTGTTCTATTATTTTCTTACAAGGCCGTTTCCTCTATGAGACTGTGCTCTCTTCATCTTTGCATATCCATGTATAAACCAGTGTCTGGTCCCTAGTGGGAACTCAAGTTTACTGAACTGAATTAAATTGACAGTAATCTGCCAGTGCAAAAATTTTATGTGGTGCCATCTATAGACAGCCATCGATACCCTGGGCATTGTTAACTGACACCCCCAGGGTTAGTGTGACAAGAATAACTTGGAAATCCAGAAACTACTTGTTACAAAAAATAGATTTATGGACAAGAACAGATACTGTCAAATTTATTTATTTATTTATTTATTTTTGAGACAGAGCCTCAAGCTGTCAACCTGGATAGTGTGCTATGGCATCACAGCTCACAGCAACCTCCAATTCCTAGGCTCAAGCGAGTCTCTTGGCTCCGCCTCCCAAGTAGCTGGGACTACAGGCGCCTGCCCACAACGCCCGGCCATTGGTTGCTATAATTAATCTCTGTTATCTGTAGGTTTATATGATAAAGAGAATCAAGTTGTATAAATCAGAGATATAGAACATATAAAAAAGAAAATATGGTTAGGGAATTTAGGGAATTTTTTTTTTTTTATTTTTGAGACAGAGTCTCATTTTGTCACTCTTGGTAGAGTGTCCTTGTGTCATAGCTTACAACAATCGCAAACCCTTGGGCTCAAGCGATCCTTTTGCATCTACCTCCCAAGTAACTGGCACTACATGCACCTGCCACAATGCCCAGCTATTTTTTTTTCTTTTTTTTTTTTTCTTTTAGAGATGGGGTCTGGCTCTTGCTCAGGCTGGTCTCAAACTCCTTAGCTCAGGCGATTCACCTGCCTCGGCCTCCCAAAGCTCTAGGACTACAGGTGTGAGCAACCACACCCAGCCTTGATTAAGAATTTAGATTCGGAGTGTTTAAATAATCAAGTTGTAGACAGGACATTATTCTTTGATTGTTGTTTCTTTGAAATTTGCCTTACAGTAAATATTGTTTAGTTCATACTTAAGAAATGCTGTTTTTCCCCAGTTAGTATTGGGATTATTTTATAGGAAAAACTTTAAAAACATTTCAGAATTCAAAATGTGGGTAATAATTCAGAAGAAAGCACAAAGATGTAAAACCACACAAGTTATATATCTTTGTGTTGTCTTAAATAATACAAGTTTATTATTTAATTATTATCATAATGTTTAACATTTATTGAGTATTTACTAGTGTTGGGGCTTTGTTTTTCTTAATTCTTATAACAACCTATAATTTAGTCTTATGCCATTATTATTCCTTGATATGACATTTATGCAAATAATTCAGATAGAGCATGAAATATGACAAAGCATATAGAAATGATATATAGACTTTACAAATAATGTTTATTTAAGGCAGTGTCACCAAAAACAAATTGATAGATCACTGTGCTAAAAAAGAAATAACATGGAAAAAAGCAAAGTTTTAATGTCTTGAGTAGACTTGAAAATCACTAGTCACTTTTATTATGCCTTTTTAAAGTTATATTCCATTTGATTTTTATCCTGTTCCAACTATTATTGGAGCATTTTTTTTTTAACAAAAATGAATTGTGTACACATTTATTCAGTACATGTCTTCAAGGAACATTGTCCTATTCACCATTATATTCCTAGCCTTTCATATTGTATTTGTCTGATAGTAGACACCCCCAAATTACTTTTTTTTTCATTTTTCTTTTGAGACAGACATTATAATAGATGTTTCACTTTAATTTTCTTATTTGATCTGATTCACTCTGTTGTCCTATAAAGATTCTTAGCCCAATTTTATAGATAAGGAAACTGAAACCGAGACAGTAAATAATTTTCCCAGAGACTCCTATATAAGTGGTAGAGCCAGGATTTGAGCCAATCTAACTGCAAAATATACCCTTTTCAGTATTTTGTCATCTATTTGTTTAAAAGCAGATGAGTCGGCTCGGCGCTTGTGGCTGAACGGGCTAAGGTACCAGCCACATACACCTGAGCTGGAGGGTTCGAATCCATCCTGGGCCCGCCAAACAACAATGACGGCTGCAACCAAAAAATAACCAGGCGTTGTGGTGGGCACCTGTAGTCCCAGCTACTTGGGAGGCGGAGGCAGAGGACTCGCTTGAGCCCAGGAATTGGAAGTTCCTGTGAGCTGTGATGCCACAGCACTCTATCCAGGGTGATGGCTTGAGGCTCTCTGTCTCAAAAAAATAAATAAATAAATATAAAAGCAGATGAGTCAAATCCTATCTGGGATTTTGTGAGTCTTTGTTGTTGTTAATAAAATTGAAGAATATTTTTTCAACCTAACGGTACTCCTCTCTTTCCCTAAAAAGAGATTTTAAAATGTGGGCCACTCTGCAGTACAAAAAATAAGGTAATATTTCAGAATATTTTTTCAGAGCTCCAGAATATGAAATTATTCTTCTATAATAGTGCTAATCATGTATTTTTTCCTTAATTCTCAAAGTTCCTTTTGAACTTGAATGGCATTAACATTCTAGCAATTCCAAAGAAGCTATTATCATGATGGTCAGAGATATTTCTATGTTTTTGAAAAATGGGAAATTAAGTATTCAAAACATTAAAATTGAATTAGAAGGTAAATTTTCTATGGTAGTACATAGAAATTTAGCCTTATGACTCTTGCTATATAGCTAAATCCCTACTGTGCCACAGAGACACTTTACCCTTAAGCACTTAATGTAACTTTCTTAGTTCCTAACTTACTAATATTTTTTAATAGCACTTCTTTACAGTATTATTCACTGCGATATAATTTTATTTGTGTAAGTAGTAAAACTCCATTAAGAAATTCCTTTGTGGGCAGTGCCTGTGGTTCAGTGAGTATGGTGCCACCCAAGGGGGCGGGTTCTAACTCAGCCCCTGCCAAACTGCTACAACAACAGAAAAAAAAAACGGTGTTGTGGCAGGCGCCTGTAGTCCCAGCTACTTGGGAGGCTGAGACCAGAGAATGGCCTAAGCCCAAGAGGTGGAGGTTACTGTGAGCTGTGATGCCACAGCACTCTACCAAGGACAACAAAATGAGACTCTGTCTCTAAGAAAAAAAAAAAAGAAGAAGAAATTCCTTTGTGCATGCACTTGTGCATGGATATAGGAGAGGAAAAGAGAGAAACAGAGAGAGAGAAAGAACATAGTAAGCCTATTTCTATGCCTTAGTCAGAACTCACAAGAGTCTTTTCTCTTCAGTAACAATTACACCTCAGAACTTCTCATACCATTCTCATCTTTAATGTCAAAGTCGCTCTAAAGAGAAAACCACCTGTATTTCCAAGTTGTGCATTGAAACAAGGAGGTAGGAAAAGGAAAGTGAAGTGTCCCAATAAAGAGTAGCTCGGGGCTACTGACATAGAGCTTGAGGTTGATTTTCCTTGGGCAAGGGTATCTCTGGGAGCACAGTATATCTCAGAGAGCACAGTAACTAAAAGTCTAAAAGTTCTGGTCGTGACTTCACCTCTGGAAGCCTTGTGGCTTCAGACATCTAAATATCTCTGAAACTTACTCTGTCTTCTATCAGATGGAATAATAATGGACTAAATAATGTCTATTATAGTGATGTACTATGAGAAACAAATTGATGTATGAAATTATTTTGGAAACTGAAAAACAATTAGACTTTACTATGATCTATCAGATCATAGAAATCTAATTTTACAAGATATATGCTAATGACTAAGTATAAAAATGGTGAAAGGATAATAAATAATATGGATGGAAAATTCCTGTTTTAAAAAAACATAAAAAATAAAATTTCATGATTTATCCTGTATATTATTTATTACTTTTTTATTCTTTTCCACAAAGTTCCTATGTCAAGAAACCGTTGTATTCTGAAAAATTGAGTATACCTAAAGGAGGAATAGCAGCTTGCATTTATAGAAGAAAGTGATCATTAGGGATGCCAATATGTTTATTATTAAGCCACTGTTTTTAATTATGATTTTAATTTTAAGGTAAATGAATTTTTCAGTTAGAATCTTCAGATTCTGTTTCACTCGAGTTCTCAGTTAAATCAATATTCTTTTAGGGGCAGAATTTTTTAACAGCTTTAAGTATTCTAGTCCTGGATTGAACACTCCTACTCACCCCAATACTGTACTTCTCTGATTTATGGCCACTGAAGAGGGTTCAGTTCTTTTTCATGTATCAGTGATATTAAAGGTTTTTCTTTTGAACAAAAATTGTCAATTATATAATAAGCCTCATGAATGTAGTTATTGGAAATATCTGTTTAAAAAGTTGCAACACTAGGAAGAATCCAATAATATGTACTCTCAAGCTACTTTAAAGTATAATTTTATGACTTTTATCATCTAGTTCCTCCTGCTATCCCCTGGCTGTTTTCATAGATTCAGCTTTAGCCTTTGCCCATATTAATGACAATTGGAATCAATGCCAGTTTGATTTATTTAGTGGATACTTGAAATTGACATCTTTATTTATTTCTGTTTGAACGGTGTCACAATGGTCAAATAATACCAAATTTTTTCTTTCTGGAATAGACAACATGTGCTAACTAAAGACAATAGCAAGGGTGAATAATGGCCCCTTTCTCATTTTTTTAATTTAAATATATACAAAAAATTATCTTCTGGGAGTTTATTCTTTCCCATGCCATATATTATCAGTCATCTTTCTTTTTGGAGGCTAATATAGTAATTTTGCTGTCAGCTGCAACCACTTAGAAAGGATGTCAAAAGTTTATTGCTATTTTTGAATAAAATGGAAGGAAAGTTAGAAAAGCTACAACTGATTGCTAAATTGGATTTTTGGAAGTATGACTCTTCTGTTTTCAAAGGGAGGTAACCTCATACATTATGGAATAAATGCTTTGGATCTAGACAAATCTAGGTTTTAATTTTGGCTCCCACACTCTGACATAGCCTTTTTAACTTCCTCAAATCACAGTTTCATCTCATACAGAGTGGTAGTGGTGCTGATACATTGAGATTTTTGTAATAAATAAAATAATACATGTCTTGCCTGTCATATAGTAAACACTCCATAAATGGTCACTTGTAAGCTTTAAAGAAAAAGAAATTAGCAGCTGTAAGACAGATGTGACAATATTTAAAATTAAACCTTGGACCCACAAAAAATAGTATTCAATTGTGAAACGCAATAAAAAGATTTGTGGAAATATTAGTAGCAGCTACAACAGACAAGTTAGTACCTACATCTTTATATGCCCTCTTGTTAAATTTAATAGCTAAAACATGAAATTTCCAGTAAGTAAATGAGAAAAGACAGGAAATAAAGTGCGTAAAAATGTTAGTAGATAACATTATGTAAATTAAAGCTCAGTACCTGTAGCTCAGTGGCTAGGGCACCAGCCACGTAAACTGGGGCGGGTGGATTGGAACTCATCCCAGGGCCTGACAAACAACATTAACTACAACAAAAATATAGCCGGATGTTGCGGCAGGCACTTGTAGTCCCAGCTTCTTGGGGGGCTGAGGCAAGAGAATCGCTTAAGCCCTAGAATTTGAGGTTGCTGTGAGCTGTGATGCCACAGCACTCTACCAAGGGTGACATAGTGAAACTCTGTCTTAGAAAAAAAAAATTATGTAAATTAAGAGACTATATTCTCTTTATTTTTATTTTTTTTATTAAATCATAGCTGTGTACATTAATGCAATCATGGGGTACAATGTGCTAGTTTTATATACAATTTGAAATATTTTCATCAAACTGGTTAACATAGCCTTCATGGCATTTTCTTAGTTATTGTGTTAAGACAT
>CAUYRH010165813.1:0-18829 GCA_963574655.1 Perodicticus potto | reverse complement strand
ACCGAGGGTGAAGGGTTCGAACTCGGCCCCAGCCAAACTGCAACGACAACAACAAAAAAATTGGCACTCAGCATTTCAGAATTGTGAGCAACTTCCCAGGGTGTTCCAGGACATCTCTCTCCTGCCTGCCCTTATGGTTAGCTTTCTCTGGCCCATTCCTAGGCACCCTTACTGCGAGTTGAGAAAGAACTCTCATTCTTCCCCACCATCAAGGCCTGTGTGGCAATGATTGTCATATCTCACTGGCCCATCAGGTTTTTCAATTTGTTTTTAAGTGTAGAGTGACTATGTCTCATCACCTTGAGTTCTCACCCGCCAGGGAAAATGCTGGGTATTCAGCAATGAAGAATGCTTGGATGAATGAGGAAGTTCACTTCTTCTGATGAAAGTCTGTGGACACAGTGAGGAAGGGGAGCACTCATACTCACCTCTGAGAACTCCACTCCCTCCTGCTCCTCTCTGTCTCCTCCACTCCCTCCTGCTCCTCTCTGAGTCCTCCACTCCCTCCTGCTCCTCTCTGAGTCCTCCACTCCCTCCTGCTCCTCTCTGTCTCCCCCACTCCCTCCTGCTCCTCTCTGTGTCCTCCACTCCCTCCTGTCCCTCTTTGTGTCCTCCACTCCTTTTGGAACCTAGCATAGATGCTAAGTAGATGGCTTCTTGGCCTGTAGGGGAGTGGCTTTCAACTGGATGGAGGTAGGAGAGAGCAGGAGAGGTCTGCTGTCAAGGGATGCTGGAGATGCCCCTTTTGTGTCTGGTAGGTTTCTATTGTTTAATCCTTTTTAAATTGCTCTTCATCATTTCCCGTCCTTATCTAAATGCTGAATTAGTCTCAATTGTTTAAAAAAATGAATTTTCCTTGAAAAGGAAAGCAAATGCTTTCATGGAAAGAACACTTTTTTTGAGCCAAGACAGTCAAGGTCAAGAAAGCAACTTCCCAACTGCATAACCTGGAACACTAGCCCTTAACCCTCCCTTCTGGGTGCCTGCCCTGTGGAATGGAAAGCATGCAAGTTACTTACTTTCCAGTTTGCTGGGACGCTGGGATAGGATAAATGAGAATACCCTTTCCCTTGGCCCTTTGCCACACTTCAAATTCCACCCCCCCTCTTTCATTATCTACAGGTTTATGCTTTTTTTCAGCAGGTGAAGTTCATTAGAAAACATTCTTGGGTGTTAGGGTCGGGGGAAGAAACCAAGTGGTGGATTTATAAGGAAAGGCTCAAAGTGCATTCCTCGGGGGAGATGAACTGAACTTGTCTAGCTAGCTAGCTGCCATTTCAACTAAAAATTACCCAGGAATTTCAGATAGGAAGAGTTCCGGGGGTGTGGTGGGGGGAATGATTCTAGCTGTCAGTGACAACCTGCCGGCAGCTTGTTTGTACCTATTTCACATTTCAATGAAAATTTCCCAATCTCTCCTACTTAGAATAAATAATATTAGCATCTGTACCTGAGACAATGCCCGTGACAAAGACGAGACCTCTCTCTAAACCTGATGGGGGCGCCATGTAGAGAGATACTCTCTTTGTTTTCCAAAATATTTATCACTACCCTGTACACAGTAAAAAGTGACTGATCTTGTTTTGAATCTAGGCAGAAGACGCCCTCCTTACCACCTCCTTCACTGGGGTGCACGCAAGCTCTTATGAGGAGTGTGGCAACAGACAAATGAGGCTTCCGTAAAAACTCACGCATAATCAAAACAAATTGAATATCCACCCTTATTTCCATAGGGAGCCACACTATAATGATTAATGCTTGACAATGATATTTAATTAAAGCTTATTTACTTCATAAGTACTTTCCGAGTATTTTTCTTGTGGTATACCAAGCACTAACATTCCAAGATAATGTAACATATCATAGGTGAAGACAAGGGCTATAATAACAAGAAGAAACATAACACTGATTTCAAGCACAGCCAGGAAACATTTGTTATAATAAAGAATATTTGCAAAAACAATTTGATTCCCAAGGTCCGTAGCATTGCGTATCTCTCTTTTCTCTCTCTCTTGCTCTTAAAATCTACCTGACACACACAAAAACTTACCCCTTAAAAGTGTATTTACGATTTTGTTTCCCCTATTTTGTTGTGAAATTCTTCTTCTCCAACCCAGCCTCAGGCTTCCAACATAATCAATCCTCAGATTTTC
This sequence comes from Perodicticus potto, assembly GCA_963574655.1. Taxonomy (NCBI): domain Eukaryota; kingdom Metazoa; phylum Chordata; class Mammalia; order Primates; family Lorisidae; genus Perodicticus; species Perodicticus potto. The sequence continues at coordinate 16,676 of CAUYRH010165813.1, read as the reverse complement.
AGTGTGGGCATGTTCCCACCCAGAAACTGAGATAGACTCAGCACATAAAGATCCCTCTTAAATTTCAGACTGGAAATTTCAGTGTTGTTTTCAGATCCTGGTATTTGATAATGAAAGTCATAGTGTGAACTTCGGGAAAACGTATCTTAGGACTTTAATAATTTACCCCAAATTACAGCTGATTGAATCTAGTCTCATAGCACCAATTAATTATCTTTAACATAACTAGAATTATTATTCTTTCCAATTGGAAGAAACGTGATTTAATTTGTGCAGTTTCTGTGCAAGGCATGACAAATCATGTATTCATTTTAGTAAAAAGAAGTTAGAAGTTAGACTTTGGAAAACATTACTTTTCAAATTTTTTAATTCTTCTAATTAGTCATTAAGAAATAAAAACTATAATGAAATGGAAAGTAATCATTCATTCTGGTTCACTCCAGAAAATATGAAGTTCTTCATATTTTGCTTCTAGACTCTAACTTCACAGTAATATTCTTGTCCTTTCAAAGGAGACAGAACCTTCATGCCCGCCCACTGAGGAGAGAAACCCCACATGCATCCCAGATTCCAAGGGCGATTGCAGCTGGTATGTAGCAAGGCAGGGTGCCCGTGGCCCTTCAGAGTGCCAAGCATCCTACAAATTCACAGGCATTCTGCCCAACACAGGAAGTTTCCGCTTTCCCCAAAAGATTCCTGAAGGTCTCCTTTCCTGATGAACTCATCTAATTGAAAACTCATAGTGTATGGGCAACTCTGACAAAAGATGACAGGCATGTCATCTGTCCAGACGAAGAAGAAGGTGCAACATAGCTTCAACATTTGCACAGTAAACAAGTCTCTTAATAGGGCAACGCTGATGTCGTCTACTATGTTACATACATACACATAGCACGCGGGCGCACACACATGCATGTTTCTATTCTGACCTACATGATTTCAAATGAAGATGTAATGAGCCCTATTCATATTGTATATGTGACTATCCAAATTCTCCTCATTCCTACGGGCATCCCTATGTTGGGCCCAGCTGTACGTCAGCCCCATGTTGCAGATGAGAAGAGGCCTGTCCAAGTTGAGTCCTCTCCCTGTGGTTCCACAGGTCTGTGCAACTCTACAACCTGGCAACCACCTCCTGCTGTGCCTGGCTGTCTCCTTAGGAGAAAATTAGAGATAGTGGAGCACATTTAATATGCCCATGACCAAACCAGAGGTACTGCTCCAGGCAATAGGAATAAAATCAGAGAAACTTTGTGTCAACACGTAGGGTCAAAGACCCACAGAAAGGATGCTGTCCACTGTGACTTTGAACCACATGTAGTCCATCAGAGGAGTTCTCTCCATGGTAGTCAATGACATTGGACTTTCAAATCTAGATGGTAGCTTGAAATAAATTGAATGTATTCGATTTAGTTTTTGATTCATGAAAACTGTATCACTCCCCGCTCTACATCAGCTAATATTCTAAATGTGGTGTATTGCCTTTCTTTCTAATCATGATGATGAAAGTGTATTTTATTACAAACAGGGTGTTCTATTGCTTCCTAACCATCCATCCTACATATGTACATAAATGTTAAATGAATTGGAGAGGCATTAAAACCAATTGCAATGCTTTTAAAACCAAAGGTGACATCCATTTAGCCTGGCTTTCTAATAAATTCTGATTTTTCTTTTCATTTGAGAAAAAATATATAATTGCTAAGTTTAGGCAATTTAACAAGATATTTTTAGCCTCAGAATAATAAATCCCCCCTTAAATTGATGGTCTTTGTACTTGTTACAAAGTGCTAATAATAGAAAGCAAGTGAAAAGTGAATGCAGTTATTAAATATCTTATTGATTAGTTGAGATCAGGAGTTATACCAGCAGAGAAATTGTGAAGGAAGGGAATAATGATAAAGTTAAAATATAAACAAATATATAATGCCACTTTGCAGGATTAAGTGCACGGTCTAAAAGAAACATTTAAGGAAATAATTTAAATAAATGGTATAATAAGATCCTTATAAGAGACAGCTGTTCGGACCCATATTTAGATTCATGTTCTTTTATCCATTCTATGAATAACAACCAGCTTTTGTTATTTTCTTACATGGAACCATTTTTAAAATAAATTTCAAGTGTTATAAATCACTCAGAACGTACCCCTAATTCATGCAGTTTTATTGCCACTAAGGAAATCATCCTTCTTTCCTACTTTGCATCTCTCTGTCTTTTTCCCCCAGAGCACCTCTTTATTACAGGAGCCTGGATAGTTAAAGGGATTTTTTTTTTTAATTCCATGATTAGAAACCCACTTTCCACATCAAAATGTTTTACCATTTATTTTTTAAAGGGGAGAAATTTAACACCTTGGTAAATATTCTTCGCCAAGCCTACACCAAGTAAGTTAATAGACACGTAAACATCCATATATTAATATTTCAGATGTCTATGGGTATGAATTTATAAAGCTTTAAAGGGCCTCTATTTCACAAAAAGCAATTTTGCAGGCCATTAGTGCACAAGACAGACTTGCCTCTTTGGCATATTTAAGGGAAAAAATATGTTGAACAGTCAAGGTGTTTAGACTCAGAGTGGTATCAACAATTGTATGGAGGTTCATTTCTACCTGATGCCTTGCTCATGTATTCACGTAACGTGTTTCCCTCACGCAGGAACTGCATATCACACACAAACCTACACTATTGTACAAGCACGTTATAAAATGTGCAGGCTATTATGCACATTGTGAGCACGTCCAAAGAATAACATAACAAACACAGCCAAACACATTCTTTCTGTCAGATCCATAAAGCAAAGTCTACACTCTTATATCAGAGCCACAATGGCACAAGCTGTGACTGCACAGTAGAAATAATGTATTTCGTTTATAGATAGCTTAACCAATCTATAATCATACAGGCAGTCCCCAAGTTACAACATCTGACTTACAATTCACACTTATGAATGGAGGCTATTCCAGGTAACAGGTAAAATGTACCTGTTCCGACTAACAACCAAATTCAACCTAAGAACAAACATACAGAACCTATTTTCTTCACAACTCAGGAACTGCCCGCATTGGTAAGACCAGCTTCCTACTGAATCTTAGAGCAAAAGCTTATGTGTAAGTGTTAGGGAAGAAGCGTGAAGAACTAAAAAGGCCAACTGTCCTGGTTTGCCCAGAACCAAGGGACATCCCAGCACTGGGACATTCAGTATTAAAACCGGGAAAGTCCCAAGTAACCTGGGAAAATATAGAAAGAAATTGTATTTAGTTTGGGCAAGAGCCACAGAAAAAGTGGACTGGTAGAAAAATAATATTGGACTGGGGGTGAAAAAGTGACAAGCCTAAAAGAAGAATGATTTGCATTTGTTAAATAACATAGACGGTCACCCTGATTGAAGAAAATTTACCTTTAACAGAGGCTTTTAGTCTCAAAAAGCAAAAAAGTCCTTAACGTCCAAGTGGAACAGCAACTTCAAATGATTCTTACTTTTCACATCATCTTGTGTGAAAATTAACTGTGTCCAGTGTTGCTTTCTGAAAAGAATGGATTTCTTTTCCAACAAATCCAATTTTGGTGTTTCTTTTCTAATACCAGTTTTGAGTGTTGTAATTGAAAAGTCAAAAATTTTTTTACCTTGGCTCAGACAGATTTTAAAATGACAAAAATAGCAATTGTATAAAATCTGAAACTGAAAAAAAGTGATCAATTTCACAAGAGATTACAGTAAAATTTTTTTAAAGGAGATTAAATTTGTGCCTTAAATCAGTGAGTGATTAAGACAAAGGTGCCAATGAAATCCGATGAAACCAATCCAGAAGCAGGCTTTTGAAATGTTACCCCCATAAAAAGAGCCCATAAAATTAATCTACCTGGACTCTTTCCATGTTAAATCAGTACAGAAATAACTTTTAAGCACTTAGGACATTAGTTATAAAAGGCATGGTCTCTGGTTGTTCATATACACACACCCATGATGCTAAGAACTTAGATCTCTCCAGCCCGATACACAGAAAATACAAACATTGAATAATGTGTGGTTTTCAGGAACCTAAGATTTCTGATCATTGGAAAGAAGAGTTTCATCAGGGACCCAGAGAAAGGGATGTGATGGGGGGAGGTGAAAATCCCCAAATCATTTTACTTTACTAGTATTCATATGCCCTTCCACTCCCCTAAGCAGGAATACCGATTTGGTTTCTCTGTACCACTGACTTAAAGCTCAGCACATGTTGCCTGATTCTATATATAATCTGAATAATATATGTACCACCACTGTATCAGCATGACATCTTCTTCTCTCCTTTTGCAGGTAACTGGAGGCTCAGGGAGGTGCTGGTGGCTGCCTGAATAAAGCTACAAAGTACCCTAGTGCACTAATGCAGCTCTCCCAGGTAAACCCTGCTTTATAGTTGATAGAAGTCCTCTGGAGGGTGAGGAAGAAACCCTTTGTCTTTTAAAAAAAAAAAGTGTGATAAGACTGTGCCTGAGTATATCCTGCCTCAACAGCCCAGCTGCATGGAATAGACCAGTTGTTTCACTTCTCTAAGCCCTCCTTTCCTCTTCTGTAAACAGGCCCTCAGGTTCCTCAAAAAGTTGAACACTGAATGACCACATAATCCAGAAATTCCACTTTTGGGTATATTACCCCAAAAGCCATGGGGACAGGGACACAGAGACTTGTGCATCAATTCCTATTCACCACGGCGTCATTCACAGAAGCCAAAACGTGGGAACAATTCCCCAGTGACTAAAGAAACAAAAAGTGGTATATCGTACAATTAAATATTATTCAGCCATAAAAACAAGTGAAGTTCTGATACAGACAACAACAAAATAGAACCTTGAAAACATTAAGCTGTGGGCGGCTCCTGTAGCTCAGTGAGTAGGGTGCCGGCCCCATATGCCGGAAGTGGCGGGTTCAAACCCAGCCCCGGCCAAAAACTGTAAAAAAAAAAAAAAAATTAAGCTGAGTACAGTAAGCCAGGCACAGAAGGACTAGTGTTCCTCAATTCCCCTTATATGAAATGTCAAGAATAAACAAATCCTAGAGACAGGAAGTAGTTAGAGGTCACCAAAACCTATAGGGGAGGAGGGCACAGGAAGTCACTGTTTAATAAGATTGAGAATTCTGTTTAGGGTGATGAAAAATTCTGGAAATAGTGGTGATGGCTGCACAACATTGTGAATGCATTTCATGACACTAAATCCTACACTTAAAAATGACTGAGATGGCAAATTGTACGTCATATTTTATCACAATAAAAAATAGTTTCAGAAGCCTCCACAAAAACAGGGCCAGCAATGCATCAGGGTCAGGGGAGAATTAAACAACAGATTTCATGCAAACCAGAGTGGCAAGGAGGAGACACTTAAGTAAATAAGATGGTTCTTCACATTTATGTGTCCATCCGGCACATGGTCAGACTATAGCATGACACTGGAAACCCACCCGGCCTCTTGGGCACGTGTACCTCGGAGCTCTTCAGGCTAAAGGTTTCTGGTCCATCCCTGGCAGCATGTTGCCAGCAACCCAGGAAGTTTTATTTCTTCAAAGTCTGGGGGACATCAGTTTCTGACAAAGGCAATTAACAAGTTGTACTTGAGGAACTTACTTTTTTTCTCTAATCATGAGCTTTAAAATTCACTGCATCTAGAAAGAAACTGAATTTAAAACGCAATTATTGTGCAGTAATTAACTTTGTCCAAATGAGCCCCTTTCAGAACTCAGTTTCTTTAGAGACACATTATTTGAGTCCAAGGAGGTTTTAGTTTGGGAGTTTTTTTTTGGGGGGGGGGTGTCTTGTTGGGTTTTATGTTTCTTTTTTTATGTTTTTCAATAAAGTTTTTAACAGTCAGATCAGTAGATTTAAAAAAAAGTCGGATTCAATATATTTGGGCTCTTTCCAAGAACTCTGTCACAATGTTCAGAGTTTCAGCTTTCCACCTGAGGGGGAGGAAAAAAAAGAAAGAGTCTCATTTCTGTAAATCAAATGTGTTTGTTGCCACGTAAAACAGCCTCTCAGAAATTTGCCTTTAGCCAGCCAGCCCAAAACAATAGCAGCGACAATTAAATGTTGTGTTTGCCTGCTCTCCAAAATTAACATAGATTTGCCTTAAAATTGGTAGAGCAACACAGTCCAGGATGGAACGTCCTGCTTGCAAACCCCCTGCTAAAAGGAAGAGAAGCCTTTGACCATGGGAAATGCAATTAAAGGGCTGGCTCCCTTTTCTGCACCTGTGTAAAGTCAGTCGCGCTGCTTACTTTTCTTTTGTTGTTCCCCACATCCAGTCACTCGGGAGTCAAGACAGCCTGCAAAAATAAAATGTTCATTGTCCCAAATGTGCTGAGCGCTGGGTGTGACTGGCCCTACAGGTGATGAAGGTCAAAGCTTTGACCAAACGAAAAGGAAGTATAGCTAAAAGCAGACATCTTCTCACCCTTCTTTCTGTTTCTGTCTGGGTGAATATTGGGTTATTTTTAAAAGGCTTTCTCAAGTGTATCTTCCATTCATCTCTAAATAATGCAAAATTTAGGAAGAATAACAGGGCTCTGTCTGGGAAGACCACCTAGAGGGGAAATTTTGAAAGTGTTGAAAGCTTGGAATCTGGCACTAATTTTCCTATCACCCCATTTTAAATGCAGTATAAAGTGAGTCCCAAAGGAGAGATGACCGTTTCTCCTTCAATCCCACAAGACTCCCAGTTCAGCAAAGCCAAGGTGTTATCAGATTCTGCAGAAATTACCAGCCAATTCCATGAATTTTGCCAAGAGGAAGAAAGAAAGTGAAAGAAGAGAAAGAAAGGAGAGAAAGAAGACAGAGAGAGTGAGAACCTCGGCAGATATACGTTGGCCCTGCCAATGACTCTCTGTTTAACTTGTAATCAAAACAACTCAAACCCAGTTACTGTTTGCATATCTGCCAACTTTCTCAATTTCAGCAGTCGGCAGCAGGTCCTCGGTATGACAGGCTGTCTTTCAGATTCCAGCAGAATCTGCCAAAGCCCCAGCACAGAGGCAACTGGTAAATTAAATGCCAGCAAGCAAGGGCATTCCTGCACCTTTTCTCCCCTTGCACAAAGCAGCATCCTGGGCCCCTCATCCTGGCAGAAGCTGGGAAGACCCAGGCCAGTGCTGTGCGCATCCCAGGCCCCCTTCCCTGGGTCATTACAACCCGGTGCCTGCTGACCATTATAGTGCAAGGATGGAAACAAACTACCAAGTTTTCTTATTAAAACGAAAACGAGATGGTGGGGGTGATGGCTGGGGGGCATCATTCTGCCAATAGATGAAAAGAATACAAATCAAATAAACTCAGAAATCAAAACTCAGAATACAAATCAAATAAACTCACTCACTTTCAAGTGTCCCATGATATCATACCATCTATAGATAACGTTAGGTATGCAGATTGACTCAAAGTGTAATTGAAAATAAAACAGACATTAAATGCATACAGGCGCATCTTTAAATCTTGCATCCTAAAAGCTTCTTGTGAAACTAAAGATAAGGTTTCTCTTTTTCTAGGGAAGTGTAAGCTTCTAAAATCCAGAGAATTCTCTGGGGGAGGGGTGAAGGTTTAGCTTCCTTCACAATTATTGGTGCTGATTAGCATCGCTGATATTAATGAATAAGCATTGTTTTGACTGCAACTTTGACTATAACCTGCTGATTTAATGACTCACAGTAAGTTTAGGGAGTGTAGGCTGCAGTCGTAATTATGAAAACGTGGCCACGCTCCTGATACTAATAACAACTAGCATAAATAGCAGAGTCGCGCAACGAAGGTGGGAGATGTGCTCAAGTTGGTGGGCCCAGTGAACACAATAAATGTGAAAATGATCTCCTTGATTTTACCACTTTACCGGAATCTGCTTCTTCATTAAAAAAAAAAAAAAAATCTCGTAGAGGTAGGGCTGAGGTGCTGGTACTCAAAATGACAAGTCATTCACATTTAGCTTGGTGTTTTCAGATGATGAAAAAAATATATACTGGTAAGAAAGGAAAGGCGTTTGGGGGTGCCGTGGCAACGGCGTAATGTGCTTTCATGCCTGGACTGACATGGGCGGGAGGAACTGACTGCCCAGGAAAGGGATCCTGTCCACTGAGCACCTACTGGGATCATGTGTGTCCTGGGTCTGTGAATGGCTGACCGGTCCCAGGGAGTGTCCAGTGCCCCAGATGTCTGCCTGCACTTCTGCATGTGCGCCCACTTGTGCCCCGGTGTGTACAGAAGGGAAGCTGTGCTCCAGAGAACAAGCAGCATCTCCTTAGTCCGGTGGGTGGGCGGGGCTTGCTGCATCTAGTGCCCCTTTATTTGCCATAATCTGGCAAGTACTGTTCTGTGCGGCTGTAGACCTGAGAAGGAGAAGGGCCTTGAGGCAGTCTCTGAGGGGAATGGGGTGGGGTGCAGTGCACCATCAGGGTAATTCTAGCCTCTAAGCCCTCGATGCTTTCTTTTCCAAGCTTGGGGGCTTCCTTTGAGAGGGAAAACAATTTTAAGATAATTCACCCATCTGCAGGGTTCCTTTCCCAAACCTAACTGCATAAGTGACTAAGTGGCTCTGATATTTAACAGTGAGACCAATTACCTGGTGGACATTTCTGGAGCCACAGCCACCATGAGAAAGGGTGCTGAGAAATTCTAGTCGCCAAATTTTAATTAGCTGGCAGGCACATTCCTATTAAGTTCCTGATTTGCAATCACAGAAGCTGTGAACGGGTCTGATCACTTTTGAGGGAAATCGTAGTGGTGTGCATGTGTTTGAAAACAGGAGGCCTTGCAGTCCAGCTTCTGGTCTTGGTATTTGGAAGGCCAGACCTCTTCACATTTCTGAAAGGTCTCAGCATTTTGATCCCTTGGTTGCTGCCACAGCCCAAGGACGAAAGCACCTCCCAACAAACCCAGTTAGCTGCCAGCGTTTTATTGGTATGCTAATACCCAGATCTACCTCAATTTGCAATTCTTCCCTAGAAATGGTATTTAGATTTCGGCATTCGCTTTCTTACTAAGAGAAGGACGCTGGGAGATTTTATTTTCCCTTTCGCCTGGTCAGACAGGTAAAATAAACTTAACTCTGGTGACAGAAGACACACATCCCCTCCCTGAGGCCTTCTCTGGTCTGAACAGAAAAGCAAAAGGGAGGCCGAGTGAAAATACTGATCTTGCTGCTTGCAGATCAGGAGGAGGGGTAGGGGTGGGAGGGAGGCTAGGTTCCTGTTTCAAACTGTTGTGCTCCATTATTAATTTCCAGCCCTTTGTGCAAACTCAAGGCAATGCAGTCCTAACATCTTAACTCAGAACTTGGAGGGAGGCTCCCCTTTGCTTAAGACAACCCCCTTTCTTTGCATTTGAAAATAAATGTAAAGTTTACCTTGGGAACAAATGATTAATGAAGTGTTTTCAATGTACCCCAGCTGTTCACCATAATAGAAGAATAATGTGATGTTTGGGGTTCTTAAGCCATTTGATGGCAATTGAATTTTTTTTTTGAGGGGATTGGGGGGGTAGGGTGATTAAAGGGTTAATATTCAAATCAGAAATTTGCAAGGCCTGCATAATGGGAGCGCCACCCTCATAACAATAGGAATTTTTAACAATATCCAGCCTTGTTAGCAAGAGAGTTACATGCATTGAGGGCAATCAGTGTGTCTTGTCAGTTTCTTTTTATCTACCATCTCCAACCGCCGAGGAGCCGAAATGAAGCACTTTGGAATTATCAATTTCAGCCACATTTGCATAACAAAGCCCCCGAGGAAGAGGCATGATAAATGTGAAGGACCCCTCTTGGAAAAGGAACTGTCAACCGCGCCCCGAAAGATTCTCCGACCGAGCGCATTCTCCCCGACTGCAGTCAGCGAAAATAAAATGAAAGCATTAAAGAAAGTCATTCTCTCAGAGAGAAAAATCTCCCCCTCTGCAAAGAGAGAACTGGATGAAATGACATTATGCATATGAAAATGTCCAGAAAGATGTTTGATTTATGTATGCATTAGATGCAAATTCCATTACGGTGCGCGCGCTGTTGTGTGATTTGGCGCTGAACACATCAGCGCCCTGATCAGATCTGATCTCATTAATTCCGACAAGGAGAGAGAGAGGGAATTGAGAAGAATTTATGGCCTGGACACTTGAAAGAAGTAAATTGTAATTCTGTTTAAAGCTGTAGCGAACCTTTTAAACACCTTTTATTATAGAAAAGAAGCACTCACTTTTATAACATTGTAAGGACTTACTTAATCTTGCACTGGGGGCTCTGGTCTTCATTTAGGGGGGAAAAAAATCTTTGACCTTGTTTAGAAGAAAGAAAAAGAAGAGGAAAATGTCTGTCTCGAACCAAAATTCAGGGAAAACGTCACAATTGTAGGATCAAAGGAGAAGTGATGTCTCTGTGAATAATTGGGTAAATGTTTAGTTTTCAAACATCATGTGTTTTGTTTTGTTTTTGGTTTTGTGGCTTAATATTTTCAAATAAAATACCAAACAGTGAATGAAGATTTTTATGGGACTGGGTAACAGATTTACATTTTAAAATGTCTTTAATTGCATTACAGATAAAAGTGCTACTAACAGTATATGACGGGAGATGCAATGGGAAAAGAACCTCTGCTTAACTAGAACAGCTTTGGAAGCACAGATTATTTCAGATCAAAATTAATAATAATAAAAATAACCCAAATGGCAAAACAAAATCTTAGAAGGAAATATATTTTTATAGGGAAAATTCCAGATTGTTTCTGCCAGTAATGATTCTTAGCTTTCTCTAGCTCCTGAACAAGACCCTAATAAGTCGGTTCCTCCTTTCAGGAGCGATAATCACCCTTCATGGGTGAGATGTCCTATATTTACTTGATAGCGAGTGTAAAGCAGAAAGTGTCTCAATATGTTATTGCATCAAGGAATCATGGTTCCTCCCCCAGCATTCATGACCCCCTGGGGTGCAGCTTTGCCTGCTAGAGTTGCGTTTCCCTACGCATCTTTCATCCTCCTGAGCTATGATTAACTGTCTTCCCAGGGCCGGAGGTGGGGGCAGAGACTGGATTCGGAAAACCTTGGTTACCGATCATGTTCGATTTTAGATGGAAATGAAGATATCGAGGCGGCATTCTCCCCCAGTGCAGCCTACAGCTTCCCCGGGTAATCCACTCCGATAGAAGTCAGTGTTGGGTTTAGCAAATGTTTATCCAAATTGATGCCGCACACTTACACGGAACGCAGATAAACAGCAACTCCGAGGGCAAAGGGTTTCAGAACCAGGTGAACCTGTTTAAACGTCACATTTTTGTCAAAGGCCAATCCCCACGTCGTTCCTCATTTCCACCCAAACCATAAAAGTATCTCGTGTGTGCTGTAGATATAATTATAGACGGAACTCTTATCTTATTTACATTATGCATCTGTTTCTATCCTCCCGTGCTGCATGTTTTTAAGGACACAGGCAGTGCCTTAGCGGCTATTGGTCTGCCCACGTTTCAGCGTGTGACACCGGCAAATCAGGAAAATAATTGGGTTATCCTTTGAGAAGAAAGAGAAGGGGGGGGGGGGATTCTTCTTCCTGTGATGTTTTAAAAATTCAAAATTTCCTCATTTATCTCCATGATAGCTTTAACCACACAGTTGAAAGGTATATTTAGACTGCAGAAATTGTATTTTAGAATGTGGAATTTCAAGTCCTCTCACTTGGGGAACTTGAAAGAATTGTGAACATTTTGAATAGGATTGTCTGCAAGTAAGGGGAAAAAATCTTACCTTGGCATTATACTGGTGAGATTTTTTTTTTCCCCAAGGCGTTTTAATGTGTCTGGGTATGTGTGAAGGCATGCATTGAAATACAGATCTAGTTTGTTGGCCTTCAATTAAATTATCCCTCAAATATACACAGAAAGAAATGTACATATTACATTTCACAAATAATAGGAGGTGGGGGACAGCTTTCTCATATCTTCACATAGTCAGCTATACTCTCATACCTCAGACAACTCCCACACACACACCCCCAGTGAATGGGTAAGGCTTTGTGATTAAGGTCATGTTGTTTGTTCATCTCTGCCCTGGCTAATGTGATTGAATTGGAACAATACCTTTGAACTCCTTGGCTCTGATCTGCATACTAATTGATCCCCAGTCCTTGACAATGACCTTAGCCGCCATCCACCCATTCTTGCAAAGACTGCTTGGCCCTACTCAAAAGTTGCTATCAAAATCCAACAACAAAAAAGTCCCTTTATAAAGAGCGTCTTTGAGTAAGCGCGTAACTCCCTAGCTCCCCCTGCGAGATGCTTTCAGAAATAAAAAAAGTATTTATCTAGGACCAGAAAACAGTTTCAGCTAGGAATGCTCAGGTTTCTTTTCCTTTAACTTCAAGACCAAGGAGGTATGAATCTGATGGTCAAACTTCCCCTGCCTGTGCTTATCACATTTTATCCTAAAATTAAAATCTGTGTTAATAGAGTCCCTGCACAGTGTTTTCCAAAATTACCTTTGAGATATCAGAAGCCTATACATATATTTCATTCTTCTAAAACCAGTAGACAGGGTGGAATACTGTGTCTATTTAAAATGTAAACATTTTGTTCTCCATGGATTATTGTGCATTAATTTTTGTTTATTGAAACATTACATAAAATTATCATTTTTCTTGATTCCTAGATCTTTGGCACTCCTTTAAATTTTGCCTCATCCTAACCCCAGCCATGCCAGGTGGTTTTATAGTATCTCTGCTATATTCTTAGGGAAGTTCTAGGAAAAGAAACTAGTAAACTGAAAAAAAGTATAGTTTTTCTCAAACGTATACATATTTACCTACAAATGTAAATGGGCATGAAAATATAATATTTCATGAGGATTCCTAAATGCCTTTTTGTTATAAAAAGATGGTGCCATGGACACAAACATACATGCAAAGATATAGCCACATTGTAGGCTTTTAAAATTGTACTGTGCAGTAATGAATTAGCCAGTAGCTAGAAGACACCAGATTTCTGTTATTAAGCCAAAGTTATATTCTTGGTGTGTCCTTGAGAAGAAAAACATTTCTTCTGAGAAGAAAATTTACCAAAGGACATTATTTAAAGCAGGAGCAACAGTCCTAAAGCAAACATTTGAACACAAAAAAACCTTGTCTTGGATATGAGATCGTCAATTATATTGGACTGCAGGATTTTCTTCAAATTTGCCTAAGGGATAAATTGGAGAGAGCACCTACATTTGGCCATGGACAGAAAATGTTTTATTGTTGGAAAAACTAATCGACTAAAACCAAGCACCCCTTTGCTCACTCATACCAGCTTTACATGGGCCCACCTTGCTGACAGCAAAAGAACACAGGTGCAAAACAAAAGAGCCAGCTGTTTTCTATTATAGCCACACCACCACCTGGCATCCAGCGCACCTTCCCTGGATTTAGACACCAGACACTGGTCCTTGTCAGCCCAGGGCAGCTGAGGGTCCTCACACTGTGGGTGCAGCATGCCCACTGGCATACTCAGCTTCCACGTTTTCCATTTCCGTCAGTAGACACTTTTCTAAAAACACGTTGTTCTAAAAACGAAAGAAGGAAGGAAAAAAACTGTCTGTAATTTGTCATGAATTTCAATTACCAAAAAACTTTTGATTTTTTTCCTTTTGAAAAAAAATTGGCATACCTCCAGGTTTTAAGAATGTGGTTAATGCAGAGAATGACAGAAAGATAAAGATGTGTGTGTGTGTACGTGTGTGTGCGTGTGTATGTGTGTGGAGAGAAAGCTCAGAGGAAATGTTTCCTATAGGCCTGGCTGGGTTTTAAGCCCAGAATAAAGGTTCGAGGTGACATGGGTGAGAAGCAGCATTTTGTATTTATGTAGAGTGGATTGTTCTGACAGGTTCCTCAGCATTTCCCAGAGCTGAAATGTCACCAAAGTGACTCCAGCATCCCAGAGTTGCACACACATACCAGGAAGCCAGTCTACACTAGCAAACTCACGGCACATAAAGGGTTTTGGAGAGGAAATAAAGAATCATTTTGCAATTGGAAACTACAAGGAGATTTTTTTTTTCTCCTTTCAGATACACAGAATACTTACCAAACGGGAGCAGAACTTTTTTGAAATGTGCAACTGTGTGAAACTTGTCTGGTTTCAGATTTACACAGAAATTTGGAACCATCTTGTTTTCATCCAAACAAATTCAAACTGAAGAACCTCTTAACTAAGCTGGGAGCATATTTGTACCAAGAAAACTGATGTTCCTAATTCATTAACCTACAAGCATTTGGTACCAGTTGAGCTTACTAAATGTGCATAGCCCAGTGACTTGTTTTTGTTGTTCTATTTTACTGACTGCTGACTCTCAGCTAGTATTATCCTAGGTGTGGAGTGGAAGATTAAAAAATGAAAAAAATCAGTGTGAGCCCAAAGGAACAATTTCAGGCGTCTGCAGAGCTAGGTATACAAGTTGGAGCTGAATAAATGTTTGTCAAATAAATAAATTTAGAATACTTTAAGTTGTAGCACGAGCTGGTATATAATTAAAATGCGAAACTGAGTGGTCCAGATCATTCCAACAGGAGTCTGGAGGTCAGAGAAAGCTAAATAGTGAGGATAATCATTCATATTGGCACAGTACCAAACAATTTCAAATCAGTTTTCCAACCGTTTTCATCTCCATCCTCTGGACAGTACTGTGAGTTGGCAGTGAGCACAAAAGATAAAGTTCCTGTTCTGGGGGCTTTCGTTCTTGGCATGGGGTGTGGGGATGATAAGTATGTACCATGGCACGTGGTGATACACACCATGGAAAAGAATTACAGGAAAGGGAGTGTGGAATCCTACAGAGGAGTCTCATTGTACTCGTATGTCTAATGCATATGCTGGTTAAGAAAGCTGTCATTTGTTAGGGGACATTTTAGTAAGAACAAAAATAAGCAAGGGAAGAAGCCACATGTCCCACCGGAGGAAGAGATCCAAGCGGAGGGAGGAGCAAGTTCAAAGGCCTGGGGCAGAAGCCTGCGTGGCATGTTCAGGAAGAGCCAGGCGAACACGTGTTCGCAGCAGAATGATCAAATAAGAAGGAGGAGGAGATGGGGGGAAGATCATGCAGGAGCTTCAAGGTCATAGCAAGGACTTGAGCTCTGCCAGTCCATGAGATGCAAAGTCAGAGGAGGGCTGTGAGCGATGTGTTCTGAGGTTGAGGAAGAAGCCCCCTCTCAGGGCATTGAGAAGCATAGTGCCAAAATGCAGGCAAAGGGCTTCTCAGCCATCGGTTTAAAAATCACAGGTCAACACAGTCTGCATAGTTCAAAGGCAGAGTCCCAGTTTCAGAGCCACAAGGGTTTTTATTCAGTTTACCAGGAAAAAAAAAAAAGGCCAGTAAATATGCAACAAAGAAAACAAAAGACTAGTGCATTCTACAATTATTTATTCCTCTCATATTTTAATTCATTCATCTATTTTCTGATTTGGGATCATACAGGGGTTTTTTACAAATATATTCGTGCAATGGAGAAGAAAGACAAAAAGTGGCAAGAACCTTTAATTTAGCCAGAGTGGCCATTACTTTCTCCTCCCTGTGAGCCCCTAGGTGGCAGTGCTCCTTGGAGCATCCTCACACTAGAACACATTTGTGGGAGGCAGGGTTAGCAGGCTCCAGGGGGTCAGAACCCTTGCTGCTCTTGGAGCCCTGTCCAAAGATGAGTCTAAATGCAAGTTAGCCAGTAGTCCCTGGCTCCACCTCAGACCCTCTCAGTTAACAGGATTGAACCTCAGTTTTCTTATCTGTAAAATGGGAGCTTTAATGCAGATTCTGGCTACTTCCAGAGTGGTGGGGGCACCTGGAGAAAATAATTAATGTGAAACTTCTTTGCCAGATAGAAATGTAACTATATTTATATATTTGTATATAATTATATTATTCAGGTTGTTTTTCATGTCCCTAGTGTCTGCAAATAGGTTTTTAAAAACAGGCAGAAATAAGAAAAGAAAAATAAACCAGAGCCCAATTGTACCCAGATGAGGTCTGATTAAGTTCATGAACTTCCTACTATGTGCTTCCATTAGCAGCCCTGTACAAACAACTCAGGTTTTATAACCGTGTATATCAGTGCATCACAGCTGTGTTTGTATTGACTGACAAGTGGTGGTGTCGTACTAAGTGACATTCATTATTGTTGTGGCATGTTTATGTGTGTTGTATGACAACAGTTCTCATGGTCATTCCAGAGAAAGAGTTCCAAAATTGGCTTGAAGGGTGGACTAGGTGCTGGTGCACAGCTTCCAAAGGGGAGTCATTTGAAGGTGACTATGTGATATTCAGCAATGAGTTATGTAGCACTTTTTCTAGAAGGAGTTTGTAAACTTGTCAGACCTCACGTATATGTATACACACATACAGATCAAGCAAATTTTAAAATATATACATGCAAAAGCATTAAAAGAATAATAATGGCTCAGCGCCTATGGCTCAGGGGGCTAAGGCGCCAGCCACATACACCTGAGCTGGCGGGTTCGAATCCAGCCCGGCCTCCCAAACAACAATGACAGCTGCAACCCAAAAATGGCCGGGCATTGTGGTGGGCGCCTGTGGTCCTAGCTACTTGGGAGGCGGAGGCAAGAGACTTGCTTGAGCCCAGGAATTGGAGGTTGCTGTGAGCTGTGATGCCACAGCACTCTATCCAGGGTGACAGCTTGAGGCTCTGTCTCAAAAAATA
>CAUYRH010165812.1:0-29187 GCA_963574655.1 Perodicticus potto | reverse complement strand
GTTGGAGGTTGCTTTGAACTATGAGGCCACAGCCATCAACTCGTGGCGATACCTTGCCCCACTGTCACAAAAAAAAAAAAAAAAACCAGAACCACCCTAATAAACTTTTCTTTCTTTCTTTTTTTTTTTTTTTTTTTTGGAGACAGAGTCTCACTCTGTCACCCTGTGTTGAATGTCGTGGTATCATAGCTCAGAGCAACCTCAAACTCTTGGGCTTGAGCAATCCTCTTGCCTCAGGTTCCCAAGTACCTGGGACCACAGGCATCCACCACCACACCTGGTTAGCTTTTCTATTTTTAGTAGAGACAGGGTCTGGCTTTTGCTCAGGCTGGTCTGGAACTCATGAGCTTACGAGAGCCTCCTGCCTCAGCCTTCCAGAGTGCTGGGATTACAGACATGAATCATCATTCCCGGCCACTCTCTGAATGTTTTAAATATTGCGTTTCACTTTATTCTTGCTTGCAGTTTCTGAGGAGTTGGATGTAGTTCTCATTTTTGCTCCTGGTAAAAAGTGTCTTTTTTTGCAGCGGCTTCCTTCAGGATTTTTTATTTTTTATTTTCTGTACTTTGAATATAATATTCCTCTGAGCTTCTTGAATCTGTGTTTTGATCTCTGACATCAGTTTTGGGGAAATTCTCAATCACTATTGTTTAAATATTTCGGCAGTTCCTTTTTCTTTCTTCTCCTTCTGGTATTCCCATTACACATAGTTACACCTTTCACTGTTGTCTTACAGTTTTCTCACATTCTGCTCTGTGTTTTTTAATTTTGTTTATTATTATTATTCCTTTGTTCACTTTTCTTTTCAATTTTGGAGGTTTCTTGAGATAACCTCAAGCTTGGAGAGTCTATCCTCACTCATGTTCTCTCTACTAATGAACTCATCAAAGGTATTCACTGTTTCTGATCTCCAGAATTTCCTTGTAGTACGTTGTTAGAATTTTCATCTCTCTGCTTATATTACTCATCTATTCTTGCATGCTGTCTGCTTCTTATCCATTACAGCCTTATGTATGTTAATCATAATTGTTTTAATAATCCCAGCATACTGGTTATATCCGAGTTTGGTTCTGACACTTGCTTTCATTCAAACTGTATTCTTGTCGTTTTGCCTTTTAGTATGATTTGTACTTTTCTTGATAGCCAGGCATGATATACTTGGTAAAGTAAACTATTTAAATGGGCCCTTAGTAATGTGGTGTGAAGGTGTCAAGGGGAAGTCTTCCACAGTCCTGTGATGAGGTCTCAGTTTTCTAGCTGGACCTTGTGCCTCTGGGCTATGAACTTCACCATACTTCTCAGTCACACCTGGTCCCTCTGGTACCACTGCATGGCTGAAGAGAGTTGGGGCTGTGAATTTCCCTTCCCCCAGCTCAGGTTTTGATAAAAATCTCATCAGCTTAGGTTTTGGTTAATAGTTTCTCCCAAAGGAAGACCTTGTTAAGAACAGAATGCTGTGGTATATTTCAAAATGGTTTCTTGTCTCCCCTCCTCCCATCCTAGAAGCTCCAATCTTCAGTGTGTGAACTGGTGGAGCTTCAGGAGGTGAGCTCCACAGAAGTGTACTCCCTCCAGGGCTGGGGCACCTCAGAGTTCTTAACTCTTAGACTTGTCTTACCTGAGCATTTAGCAATTCATCAATCATAGTTTAGGTTTTCTTAGGAGGTGTCTACTCTGTATTTGCTTGTCAGTGTTTGATTCTGGAGCCAGAAGTTTGCTTGGTGACCTCACTTCTAAGGAAAGTTATTGAATTTTTAGTTTGTTCAGCTTTTGACTTGTTAGTAGGACAGAGTGGCAACTCCCAAGCTCCTTGCATGTGGAACTAGAAACTGGAAGTGTTTCATTGACAATCTGAAACTCTCTGGGACAGCTAGGTGCATGAATTACTAAGTTACATAGGTGTCTGTGTGTGAAACTACATACTCCTGTGCCTTGCACATATGACATTGTTTGATAGTATGTGTTGAAACCTCTATTTAAGAGAGGTAGGAAATAGTGATGTTTGGAAGGAACTCAGTTGAGCAGTGTGTGGTGCATCTACATTTAGTGATGTGTAAGTGATGCCTGTACTATTTTATTTCATGAGAGATGGTGAAATGCTGGGTTTAAAATAGACTGATGTGCAAATTACTGAGCACAATGATATCAGTGTGAGTCATAGCCCAGCAGTCTCCACTGCAAATACTGTTTTGATGAATGATATACATTGAAATTGTATTTAACACAATTAGTGCATGTGATACAACTTATAGTGATACATTTGTGAAACACCATACTAGCAATGTGTGGTGCACATACTAAATTCTTTGCTGATCTATATTGAGATTCCATGTTTAAAAGAGCTAACCAGGTGTGT
Source organism: Perodicticus potto (assembly GCA_963574655.1). Lineage (NCBI taxonomy): Eukaryota > Metazoa > Chordata > Mammalia > Primates > Lorisidae > Perodicticus > Perodicticus potto. Next base: position 26,830 of record CAUYRH010165812.1, on the reverse strand, counting down.
TATTCATTTTGGGAAATGGGAAAAATTTCGTGCAATTAAATATGGCAATGATTTCTTGAATATAACATTAAAAGCATAGCAGCAAATATAGACAAATTTAATTACTTTAAGATTAAAAATTTCTGTGCATAAGAGGGCACAATCAACAGAGTAAAAAGGCAACATTTGGAATGGGAGAAAATATTTGCCAATCATGTATTTGATAGAGCAGCGCGATTTTTTTTTTTTTGGAGCAGTGATTTTTCAGTAGTGTGCTATGAGAGGTCTTAAGTGTGCCACGAAAATTTTTAAAGGTAATTAATAGAATTATTTTCTAAAGAATTTCAAAGGACAGTATTTTCTTTCTTTTTTTTTTTTTTTACTTTTTTATTAACATAATTTAAGTGTGCTGTGGAAGTTTAACTATAGGTTCAAGTGTGCTGTGAGATTAAAGAAGTTTGAAAAACACTGTGGTAGAGGTTACTATGCAAAATATGAAGAACTCCTACAACTTAACAACAACAGAAACTCATTTTAAAAATGGGCAAAAAACTTAAATAGGAATTTCTCCAAACAAGATTTCAAATGACCCATAAGCACATAGAAAGATGCTCAATATCACTAATCATTAAAAGAAAATGCAGAATGCACAGTTAGGTATCACCTAACACCCATTATGGTGGCTACTTAAAAAAAAAAAAAAGACAACAGAAAATAGCAAGTGTTGGTGAGGACATGAAGAAACTAGTCCATGCATTTTGTTTACTGGTGGGGTGAGGGGCTTGGTGATGGATGCCTTCAGGGAGCTGCATGCCCATTGTGTGTGATATGCACATCTCCTCCTACAACAGAACTCTACATGGTGTTCATGATGTCCCAGTATTGGGCAATACTGAAGAAGCAGAGGGAGGGAACAGAGCATGGAAACATTTCTTGTGATAGGAGAGGTGCTCACCTTCCCTACCTACCATTCTTTGAACCAGCTTCCCTCTTTATGGGGAGTCCATCTTGTTTTTCTGTATGTGCAAGTCTTAGGGAAAAGGAAGGGAAACCAGGGAAGGGCAGGAAGCCTATCTTCAGTGAGGGATCCTGCCTACCTTTTGCCCTTCCTCGTGCTGCACACATCACTTCACAGTGTGAGCACAGCAGCCCTCCTGGTTGCCTCACTCTGTATGCCTCTGGAGAGCCGCATAGATCTGGGCACCAGTGTGGTTGGTATGTGTGACTCATAGCCAGTCGTTTGGTCCCTCCTCTCCTGCTACAGGCTCTCTCCTGATGAGCATCCTTGGTAGTGGGAGATTGGGGAGCCTTTTGGCCTGGGAACTGCCACCTCCGAGCGCTGCAGTCCTGCTTTATCTACCTACTGGGGGAGTCAGCTTCTCTGAGCTTTAAGTTGTGAGGATTCAATAGAAAACTCAATGTTCACTACTATTAAATACATAGTAAAGAGCAGACATGGGTCTCTCCAGACTCTGCCATCTATGTAAGTCTAAACTTCTCTGTGAGAAACAAGATCTTCTCTGGTCCCTGGACCTGGTTGCTGAGACATGGAGAGGCCTCAGGCATGACCCCTGCTGGGATGTGCTGCCCCCTCCTTCTGCTGTAAAGGGCACATGGCTCCAGAGGTTCTTCCCTCTCCTTATTTCTCAGGGATTCAGGTCATTCATCCCTCCTTTTCTGGAGGATGTGCTGCTTTGTGGCTTTTTCCCAGCTACTCCACTCACCTTCAAGGACTTTGAGGATGTGCATGTGGAGGAGCCTGTGCAGACAGCTAGCCCGTGGCTCACATTGCCTCTGTGGCTATAGGGTCTACAGTGAGCCCAGGAACACTGCACCTCCTCATGTATTACAGAACCCACTTTTGGTGCTCCTGAAAGAGAACTCCTATACCTGTACCAAGCATGTAAAGACTACAGGATCCCACCTCAGCCATCATTGACCAACTCAGGACAAGATCCTGACTGTTGTCATGAAGAATGGCTGGAAGGAGGGCAACAGAATCACGTACCCAAGAAGGGAGGTGTTGGCATGAAAATCTCAGTGCAGACATTGTCTTTGTGTTCAAAGACCTGCCCCTCCCTGCATCCACCATACCATCTGTTCTAAAGAGTCCTTCTCAGTCACAGCAGGAGCAGCCTGCCAGGGGTTGGGTGTGTGCATGCCTGTTAGCTTGTATTCCGTGAATGACAATGGAGCAAGTAGTTCCTGCCCACCAGTTGGGCTATCCTCTCCCCTCTTCACTGACTGTCTTCCTTCCCACACACTTGACCTTCATCTTTCCCCTTGCCAACTCATTTTCCTCCTGGCATTGCATGGCTGCTCCATGTTTGAAAACTGTGGAATCCTTTTGTTGCAGGAAGACAAGGCCCAACGGAGAGAAAGAGCACCCAAACACCACGTTTATAAGAGGAAGGGCTTTATTCACCAGCTGGGAGCTTATGGCATAGAAGAATTCCAAATGGCCACGCTCCCTGTCTAGCTTGATCTTCCCTTTTTTATAGACAGTCAAGAAGTTCCACCCCACAGGTACCCTTCTCATTGGCCAGTTTGAATCAAGCAGGAGATGCTAGTTCAGCCCCCGCAGAACTACAGAACTTGGAAATTTCCAAGTTCCAGGAAGTTACAGATTCCTAAGGGCTGAGTCACCATGGAGAGGACCCTGCAAGTGTATCCTTGTGCTCTCCTTGACAAGACCTGTTCTCTCAGACCTCACCCTTCTCGGGTATCCTCTCTCACTTTTACCCTGAAATTATGCCATTAAGTCAGTCCCAGATAGAGTCTCCATGGGGCAGGCCTTCTGTTTTCCAAGTTCCCCCTTCAGGATGGAGAATTCTGGTTGAGTTCAAGACTTGTTCTAAGATAGGTGGACTGCACAGACATGGAATATCTTAAGGAGCAATCACCTTGTCCCTTGCCCTTTCCCCTATGAAGTTGGATAAGAAATTGGCAAAAAAAAAATTGAAATTATGAAAATAGTTATTTGAAATATGAAATGTATGAATTTTCTTACTATGTATTTTTTAAATTGCAAAAGACTTAAGCTTTGCCTAACTTAAAGATGAGTGAAATATTGTTCAAGCACGAATGTACAAATGTTTGCTGTCATTGTCTATAATGACAATGCTTGTTACTATTGTGCTACCAAGAAGCTACAAAATAAAATAAACACAAGCAGAAACCACTTCCTCAATGTGCTCCTGATGTTCTAACAAGTGAAATAAATGTAGAATTTCAAACGAATGCTATGGAATGAGTTTTACATATTTGGAAATATTTCCATTATACATGAGTTGCTAATAAAAATGATGTGTTTCATCACTTTATTCATGTAAAATGAAAGTGATAACCTGAATTTTCTAATGAATTAAAAAAAATTCTGAATGAAGTCTTCCAATACATTTTCAAAAATAACAAAAGGCAATGTTCTCTGTTTAATAAAACAGTTTTTTTATCACTAAAAAATGAGAAATTTTCTATCTAAAACACAACAAAAAGCTGTAGTCAATTTGTGGCTAATATTACACAATTATCACAACCAATACTAATCTTTTGGATTTATCAATATTTGTGAAGTTTTTTTATAGTTAACAAAATCAAGCATTTGTTATTTTTATGCATAAAAATTCGTCTTAAACAGCTGCAGAATCTACTCTACTTGAACCAGAATCTACTCTACTCCACGCCAATATATTACAAATAATTCTTGGGCCTCATGGGCATAATTGTAGCACTCTGATAAAAGAACCATTCATTGTTACTGGCAAAATGACCAATTATTATTATCAATGCTAATTATCTTTATGGGAGAGAAGGACTCTAGCAAATCATGAGATGACTTGTTTAAGGTCAACTGTAGATGCAAGTGCAAGTGGAAATGCCATTAGCTGTGATGCCTATGGTTCCATTTGGTGAACTTGGAATTGCCCAGAGGTTTTCATCATCGGGATCTGCCGAGGGATGGCATACCCAGCAGTCAGCAGGGTTTAGGCCAGTGGCTACCGGTTGGGATAATCTTAAGAAGGGTGTTAATAATTCAGACGTAACTCTTATAATGAGGAGGTAAAGAGGTCATCATGAGTTAATGACAAAAAGGGGTCCATACAAGAGGAGAGGAAGAATGATTATGAGCAACTTTGCTCAGAATCAGAAAAAAAAGGCCCAAACAGGAATTGGACAGGACTTTGGTCTGATGTCTTGGGCAGAAGCTGCTTACTTTCCATCATCATCAGCATATTCAGAAGGCTTTGGGTCAGCTGTCCACTTCTGAAGACCAGATGCTTCTGGGCGACCGCTGAGAATCTCTAATTTGAGGTCCTCTATTTGAGTAGTCTTCCAATTGCGTGGAATTCTGAATTTTAAAGAAATTTCATGTTATGAAATATGAACCCAAGGATTGACTTTTTGGAGTGTCACTGTTATATTTGTTGCTAACAGTACCTAATAAGAATCCCTTCTGATGAAATTCAAGAGCAGCATGGAAGAAGCGCCACCATCCCCCCAAAAAAGAAAAGAAATTCAAGAGCAGGTTTTCTCTGATGTCTTCTCCCATAGATGAAATCTCCTAGTTGAAGGTCATAAGAATGCTGTTTAGGAAGCTATTATGGGAAAGGGCTTAGTCTGATGCTGATAGGACTGGGTATTACAGTGTGTGAGTCCCCTGCAGTGTTTTGCCAGGTCTGCAATAGGGTGGTAGGGCAGAGTCTAGTACTGGGAGTGAAATTCCCAGATACATGGTCCTTCCATTCACTAATTCATTAAGAGGATAATTGATGTCTTCCTAAGGAAGTGGACCATATGTCCATAAGGACTAGTAGGAGCACCTTTGACCAAGGGAATTCAAATGTTTCCAAAAATTTTGCTAATTTTATTTTTCAACCTTTCCAGAATATTGTGAATAGTAAGGACAGTGTGGCTTACAGAGTTCTTTGATGATAGTTCCTACAAAATGTGCATTTTGATCACTTGATATAAACATTAGGATGTCCCAGGTTGGAACCACAAAATCAAGCAGCTCTTTTTGTGAGCTTTTAAGGGATATAGATTTTTGGCAAAGTAATGCTTCCCCTGAAAGTAGACATAAAATAACTAAAACATATGCCAAACTCCCATGGAGAGAATAAGCTGGATGAAATCTGTTGCAGATGTTCAGAAGGCCTTTGAAACTTTGGTTCCTGGCTGTGTTTGACTTTGACAGTCTTCTCAGGATTATGTTATTGACAGGTGATGAGTGACCCCAAAATAACCTCAGCTATCTTTGTGAAGTTTCTATACCAAAGTTGATTTAAGATACTAACCAATTTGTCTTTTTCTATTTGTTCTTTTTCACCATTAAGGGCTAAACATTGATATTTTATTTTATGATGTCCTCTTTGAATCCTTCCAGAAATTTACCCTCTGAAGCTTTGAGGCTTCAGATAGGATCATAACCTTAGTTAACAAAACTTGTTTGGGACAATGATTTGCTAGAGTATCTCCTTTAAGCTTCTATATCATTATTTTCACATGAGCCTTCAGCTTTATAACTGCCACCCCCCTAAGAAATGTGAATGTTATCTAAAAGTTTCTTAACTTGTTTATTATTGATGGGGGTTTCAGAAAGGCAGGAAATCCCCTTTGTTTCCAAGCATTCTAAAGTCATGGCCTACTATCTATATATGTATTTAATCTCTGGTTTTTGACTGGCTCTAATAAATGCAACAAGTTCTGCCATCTGGGATAATTTTCCCTCAAGTAAAAGACTGTCTTCTGAGGGTGAATTTCAATTAGCTGTAACGTATCCTGCCTTGATTACCTGCAGTTTCAGTTTTGAGATGTCATCAACAAATAATATTAGGTCAGAAAACTCAATAGGTATCTTCAGTAAACCTGAGAAAGGGGCAGACAGTTCCCTGACTGAGATATGACAATCTGAAGTCCCCTTCTCTTGGTAGGGGTGGGACAGTGGGGGTGTGTAGGGTGTGCAGTGGTGACAGGTAATGTGCCTGAGAGGGTGTTATGGATTCTTGAGGGGTGGATGGGGTATGGGGCTGTGTGTTCTCAGCAGTGACATATGTGCTGTGTGAGGAACCGTAAGATCATGAAGGGATCCTAGAACTAATTCAGAAGAAACAGCAACAAGATCAGTGACAGCTCTTGCTCTAAGACTGGAGGAAGAAGCCTTTGCAACTGAGCCCATGGGAAGGCTGTAGTAAGCAATGGGTTTTTGATGGTTTCCATGAAGTTGAGTTAAAACCCCAAGTGTTTGTCCAGATCTCTCCTGAGAAGATAGACAGAAGGACATTCTGTCTAGGGAAAGAAGCTGTTGAAGGGTCTTCTTCAGGTTGTAGTATAGAAAGCCTGCTCATATTTGGTTCCCAAAGCAGAGTGTCTTTTGCTGGAGACTTATAAAGAGGTATTGTAATCTTAAAAACAATTGGTGCCCATTGTCTGCATTGTCCAGTTAAACCTAGAAATCCTCTCAGTTGTTTTGTTGCTTTTACTTTTATTTTGTTGAAATATTCATGAATGGAGATGGACTTTTATATAGATTTAAAATTTAAAGTAATATTTTTCTTATGAACGTTTTATATATAAGATGTCCTTGTTTGGAGGAGGACAAAAGGAAAATGTAAAATCACCTTAGTGTTTTAAAGTGCTGTCTATTGTTGCCATTACTATTTTAAAATGTAAGCACTGAGTGATATTAAAACATAAAAGGGGATGTTTTGACTTTACTTTTACACTTCTGCATGGGCTAATAAGGAATTTTCTTACATTTTTCAGACAATAATTAACAAATTAATTATGTGTTAAGTATGTTATTGCTGCGAAGGACAGTTCTATAATTTTCAGGATTCATCTCAGAAGCCAGTGTAGTGTAGTGCAAAAAATCAGTCTTAGAAATCACAAGAAACCACTCTGGGTTCTGAAGTTAAGTTTATCTAAAAACTTAAGACTTGAGAGGCCAGGAGGAGGGAAGGCATTTGGGGGGACCTAATGTGCATAATGCAATGATACATTTCTAAACTATTAAGACTAGAGTGTGAATGTCTTACCACAACAAATAAGCGAGGAGATGATTATGTTAATCAGTTAGATGTAAGCATTCCACATTGTATATCAGATCAGCACATCGTACCTCATAAATACATTAATGTACACAGTTAAGATTTAATAAAGATGGGCGGCACCTGTGGCTCATCAAGTAGGGCGCCGGCCCCATATACCGAAGGTGGCAGGTTCACACCCAGCCTCAGCTGAACTGTAAAACAGAAAAATAGCCGGGCGTTGTGGCGGGCGCCTATAGTCCCAGCTAGTTGGGAGGCTGAGGCAAGAGAATCACCTAAGTCCAGGAGTTGAAGGTTGCTATGAGCTGTGTGATGCCACAGCACTCTACCAAGGGCGATAAAGTGAAACTCTGTCTCTACAAAAAAAAAAAAAAAAAAGATTTAATAAAGAATTAAAAAAAACTTAAGACTTATTCTAGGTCAGCTTATGGCCAAATTTCTGATTCTTTGGTATATATGGATGTGTAAAGTCTTAAAGATATTCAAAGAGATACAGTTTGAACTAGTTTTTTACAATTTGGAATTTGAAAAGATAATATCTACAAGTGGAAAAGACGGATGTATTTGGATTTCCCAGTAAAGATCTGCAAGAGACATTTCAGGAGAAGAAAAACTCAGAGAACTAAATATGTGGGACTATAATAATAAAATTTTCGTGTCATGGTGGGACTATAATAATAAAATGTAAATATGTGGGACTATAATAATAAAATGTTGGTATCATGGTGTCTTAATAAGCAGAAATATATTTTTTTTTTTTGAGACAGTCTCACTATGTCACTCCCAGTGGAGGGCCGTGGCATCACAGCTCACAGCAACCTCTAAATCTTGGGTTTAATAGATTCTTTTGCCTCAGCCTCCCAAGTAACTGGGACTACAGGTACCCACCACAATGTCTGGCTATTTTTTGTTGCAGTTGTCATTGTTGTTTAGCAGGCCCAGACTGGGTTTGAACCCACCAGCCTCAGTGGCTGGTGCCCTAACTGCTGAGCTACCAGTGCCGAGCCTAGTAATCATTTTTTTATTTTTCATCTGTTTAAAATTTTTTCCATTACATAATTTATTTTTTTCTCTTAATTTTTTTATTAAATCATAACTGTGTACATTAATGCATTTTATGATTTTATTACTGATTTTATGTATAGTTTGGAATGCTTACATCAAACTGATTAACATAGCCTTCACCTCACTTACTTAATTCTTATGTTAAGACATTTATACTTTATTCTTAATAGATTTCCTTGCATTAAGTCCCACTGATTACCCTTCCTCCACCCAGCTTCCCTCCCCTCCCTTCCCTGCTTTCCCCCTCTTTCTTCCTGGGCTATAGTTGTGTTTTATCTTTAGTGTGAAAGTGTGGGTGATTATATATTGGTTTCATAACAGAACTGATTACTTTGGAAACTTTTTATTTCATTATTGAGATACTTTAATAAGAATAATATTTTCCAGCTCCATCCATGTAAACATAAAAGAGATAAAGTCTCCATCTTTTATTAAGGCTGCATATTATTCCATGGTATATATATACCACAGTTTATTAATCCATTCATGGGCACTTGGGCTTCTTCCATGACTTAGATATTATGAATGCAGAATATAAATGTCTTAACACAATAACTAAGAAAATGCGCTGAAGGCTCTGTTAACCAGTTTGATGAAAATATTTCAGATTGTATATGAAACCAGCACATTGTACCCCATGATTGCGTTAATGTACATAGCTATGATTTAATAAAAAAAGAAAAAAGAAAGAAATTATGAATTGGGCTGTAATAAACATTCTGGTACAAATGTCTTCATGGCAAAATGATTTTTGATCTTCTGGATATATACCTAGTAGAGGAATTGCAAGATCAAATGGCAGGTCTACTCTTAGTTCCCTAGTGTTCTCCAAACTTCTTTCCAAAATAAATGTATTAGCTTCAATTCCCACCAGCAGTGCAGAAGTGTTCCCTTTTATCCACATCCACACCAACATCTGTAGTTTAGAATTTTGTTATGTGGGCTACTCTTACTGGAGTTAGATGATATCTCAAAGTGGTTTCGATTTTCATTTCTCTGATGATTAAAGATGAGCATTTTTTCATCTGTCTGTAGGCCATGCACCTATCTTCTTCAGAGAAGCTTCTGTTCAAGTCTCTTGCCCACAATGAAATGGGATCACTTGCTCTTTTCTCATTAATAAGTTTGAGTTCTCTGTGGATTCTGGTTATTAAAGCTTTGTCAAAAACATAACCTGCAAATATTCTCTCCAATTCTGAGGACTGTCTGTTTGCTTTACTTACTGTGTTCTTGGCAGTGCAGAAGCTTTTTAGTTTGATCAGATCCCAGTAATGTATTTTTGGTGTTGCTTCAATTCCCCAGCGGGTAGGGGGGATGCTCCTCATAAAATATTCTCACAGGTCAATTTCTTCAAGTGTTTCCCCTGAACTCACTCCAAGTATCTTTACAGTTTCATGTCTTAAGTTTAAATCTTTTATCCAATGAGAGTCAATTTTTGTCAATGGTGAAAGGTGTGGGTCCATTTTCAGTCTTCTTCAAGTTGCCAGCGAATTCACCCAGCACCATTTGTTAAATAGGGAATCTTTTCCCCAATTTATATTTTTGATAGGCTTATGAAATATCAAATGATTGTAAGTGTCTTGGTTCGTCTCTTGGTTCTCTATTCTGTTCCATACATCTACCTCTCTATTTTTGTGCCAGTACCATGCTGTTTTGATCACTATAGATTTATAGTTGATGCTATTTCAGTACTTGATAGAGATCTGTTCAACACTTCCAATTCTTTCAGGCTAAGTCTAGGAAGGTGGCATGCTTCCAAGTATTAGTCTATTTCCTTCAGATTTTCATATTTCTGAGAATAGAGTTTTTTGTAGTATTCATTAAGGATTTTTTGAATTTCTGAGGTTGTTATTTCACCTCTGTCATTTCTGATTGATGATATTAGGGATTTTGGTTTTCTATTTCTGGTTGGGTTAGCCAAAGTTTTATCAATTTTGTTAATCTTTTCAAAAAACCAACAGTTTGATTCACTGATATATATATATATATATATTTTTTTTTTTTGAGACAGTCTCACTTTGTCATCCTTGGTAGAGTGCCACGGTGTCACAGCTTACAGCAACCTCCAATCCCTGGGCTTAGGCAATTCTTTTGCCTCAGCCTCCCAACTACCTGGGACTACAGGCACCTGCCACAACGCCTGGCTATTTTTTGTTGCAGTTTGGCTGGGGCCAAGTTCGAACCTACCACCCGTGGTTCACAGGGTGCACCCCACCCACTGAGTCACAGGTGCCTCCCTCGTTGATCTTTTGAATAATTCTTTTGTTTTCAATTTCATTTAATTCTTCTCTAATTTTGGTTATTTCTTTTCTTCTGCTGGGTTTGGGGTTGGAATGTTCTTCCTTTTCCAGTTGCTTGAGATGTCCCATAAAGTTATTGACTTCCTCTCTGTTCTGTTGAGGAAGGCTTGCAATGCTATAAATTTCCTTCTTAGGACTGACTGCCTTTGCAGTATCTCACAGGTTCTGGTACTTTCCTTCTTAATCTCATCAACGACCCAGCTATCATTCAACATAAGGTTAGTTAGTTCCCAGTGTTTGTATAAGTATGCAGAATCCTGTTGTTGCTGAGTCCAACTTTTTTTTTTTTGAGACAAGAGTCTCACTATGTTGCCCTTGGTAGAGTGCCGTGGTGTCACAGCTCATAGTAACCTCCAACTCTTGGGCTTAGGCGATTCTCTTGCCTCAGCCTCCCAAGTAGCTGGGACTACAGGTGCCCGTCACAATGCCCCGCTATTGTTTTGTTGCAATTGTTTAGCTGGCCTGGGCCAGGATCGAACCCACTACCCTTGGTATATGTGGCTGGTGCCTTAACCACTGTGCTTTGAGTGCTGCTAGCTTCCTGATGGTCTCAGAGGCCTCAGAACACACCTGCGGACTCTGTGGGAGGTCTCTGTGCCCAGTCTCTTGGCCAGAGTCTTTGTAAAATGTCTCTCTGCCATCTGTATCAGGGGTTTCTAGGGGTCACTCAGGTGGGTCTCTGCAGAGGTCTCTGTGGAAATCTCCCAGTGGGGGAGGTCTCTGAAGAATTCTCAGTGGAGATCTCTGCACAGGCCTCTGTGGGAGTCTCTCTATGGAGGTCTCTCAGCAAGGGCTTTGCTCCAGGCCCAGCCCCCAGTGCTCCCTCAGCTGCCTGCCCCTGGAGGCCAGCGCTTAGGACAAGGCAGGACTGTCCTGGGGCAGACTGGGTGCCCGCAGTGGCCCGGCCTCTGTCTGCCGCTCGGCTGGCCTGGTCGTCGTCCCTGGTGGCTGTCTTCTCAGCGGCCCCTCCCGATGCCCGCCTCTCCCTGGCTTTAGACCTGGCCAGAGCCTGCGACCCCAGGAAGAACCCTCTGGAGAAAGGCCCCCTGGCCACCGGCCTCGACCCCCAGATGCCTGCGACGGCCCTGTGGGAGGAACCAGCGCTGGAGATGGCCCTGCCTGCACCAGTGGGGACGGCTCCCAAAGTCTCTGTGCGACCCTGTCTCTCCAACTCCTGTCTTGCCACCCCGGGGCAGCTGAGGCCAGGGACTAGCTGTGGACTCCTGTCCAGGCCCGCCCTCCAAGGTCCTCTCACGGCCAGGGCACGTGCCCATAACTGTCACCAACTGCGATTCCCCAGGTTTCCACTCCTTTCTTTAGAATTCCAGAGGGATGGCGCCGCAGGCTGGTCACTTTGCTGAGTAAGGGCTTTGCATCCCCCCGTCCCACCCTCCACCAGGTCCGCGGCCAGTCCCCATAGGCTGGGGCACAGGGCACGGGGTGGTCACCTCTTAGGGGTGCCCTGCACTCTGTCGCCTTCCTTCATTTGAATTCTTTTCGTGCATCCCACCGTCAGAGTGTGCTGTAGCGACATGGCTTTCCTTCCTGTTGAAGGGGAAGGTGGAGGCCGGGAGAGGGAAGCTCCTGTCAGGAAAGCTGAGCCCAGAGGGGCACAGGGCCCAACTCCCCTCGCCTTCACCAGGCAGGGAGGGGGCTCGGGTAGGGCCGGCTGCTCCTGACCATGAGCCAGGGGGTCCAAATGTCTCTGTTCCTGAACCTAAGGCCAGCTCCCCCACCATCCCCAGCAGTTCCCTGGTCACTTCAAGGGTGTGAGGCTGCTCGGCTTCCACAGTTCTGCAGCCTGAGGGGAATTTCCCCCCTAAGAGGCCCTCACTAAACTTCACGTTCCTTTTGGAAGCCACATAGGGTGAGTGACACTGACCTTCTTGTGCCAGCACCCCACAGACAGAAGCCACCACCTCTGAAAAGGATAAAACATATCTGTTAGGAAGCAGTACATGTTTGGGTAGAAACAAGCCTTTAGCATTTAAGGAGTGAGATGCCGTGAGATAAAATGGGTATTCTCTGCATGTCCCTATCTCTCTGTGTGTTCCCAGTTTTTCTGGGAGAAAACTTTTCCCACCAAGAAAGGCATGAGAAGCATGAGCTGGTTGACCAGACAAGCATGTCAGCTAATAGCGAAGTAGCCCAGGCTCTTGCCACCCTTGGTTCATGCTGGCAGGGACTGCCAGGGGCACAGGCTCCCTGAGCGCAGAGGCCCAATTGCTATTTGTGTCTCAGAACCACCTGCTCTTGACAGGATGGCTATGGTCCCTGGGTGTGGTGTGGTGACTAAAGGCTACATCTGTCATCACTCTCCTTTGCTATGCGTGGGAGGTACCCCTGGGGTGGCAGGAAGACCCACCCAACCAGGGCCTGGAGTTTCTCCTTGTAACAGTTGAACTCCAAAGGACTATGTTTTTGCTGAAGCCCTAGTTCATCCACTGGGATGTGTCCAACTAGCATAATGATTGCTCAGATTTCAGCTGTTTTGATATGCATAGACGGTATTCTTGTGGTTGGCCCCAGGCTCTGGCAGTAGCCCACATGGGCTTACCTTTCTGTAAAGGAACTCCCTACCTTTCACCTTTTTCATTGGGCTTGAGACTGCAGAAGGTGACTTATCCTTTTTCTGAAGCAGTTTTTTGGAAGTTCTGTATCAGAAGGGCCCGGAAAAGGGCAACACATATTGCAAATTGCCTCTTAAACCCTCTCCCCTTTCTTTCTGTGAATTAAAACTTGCATTCCTGCCAGAGGCCAATGATCAGAGAACCAGGGCAGTGTCTTTTGTTCTTTGTACCACAGGAGATAGCTCACAGAACTCTCTGGGCAGAGGTTACAAGATTGTCTTTACCAGACATGCTATAGTTAAACATCAATAGCCCAAAGCTGGAAATTCACTTTAGAAATTTCTGCTTAAAGGTAGGAGGATGGTTTTTTTTTTTTTTTTTTTAAAGACAAGAGCCTGCCATCCTGCTCATTTTCTGTCAAATTAATAAACTTCTCTTTCCTTCTCCTCAAGCTGCTTGTCCTCATTCTTTGGTCATGAGGACAAGTACTAAATTTTCAGCAACAAAATTTGGCATACCTGCATGGGCCCATGGGCACACCCGTGGAATAGCACTTTGTGACTGCTGCCATGGCTGGAAGAGTGGGGAGCAGCCCCAGGTCAAGCTCTGGGTCTTCACCAGTATGAGTGGTGTCTTGTTGGGGTGAGAGAGTAAGAGACTGCCCTAGTAGCTCCCAGAGTCTGTTTAGCTCTGGGGAAGTCCTGTCTCTTTCTCTCCCATTAGACACAGCTCTGACCAACCTGAACATTTTTTTTTGAGGAAAAGGACACAGATTTGGGAAGTATTTCTATGTCTCAGCCATTTTTGATACTTCTGTGTGCACACTGAGACTCCCTTCCAGCCCTGTGGCAGGGCATTTTGTTTGGATGTTGTTGGGGGTAGAAGTCATGGTTGAGTGGAAATAGGGAACCTGGAGAATTTTTTCCCTTTGGGGTTAGGAGATGTTTAGTTTTCAATTGAGGAATTGCTTCTCTTTTGTGTGTCTCCCATTTGGCTGGTAAGACCTTGCATCTGAGATTGTTTGAGCTGGAATTCCCTGTATTGTGTACTTGTCATGTTGTATTCATTGCTGCTGTTTGTGAGTTTTGCTTCAATATGGGAGGCTGTTTTTATTCCATCTGAAAGTCGCTTGGGGAGAATCTTGGCTAAATAGTCAACTAATAGCCACCCCAGGTGGGAAAGCTTATCTCTGGTTAAAGTACAATCAGTGTGATTTTTATAAAAAGGAAGGACATTGGAAAGAATACTGACAAAAATGGCAAAGGGCTCCAAGTAACAAGTTTAGGTCTAAAAAAGAATGGTGTTATTGTAATCCAGTGTACATGCTGTGAGAAGTGGCTGCTGAATGGAACCTTAAATTATAGTACTTTACAACTGTAATTATTTTGTCAAAGGTCAGGTAAATGGAATGAGATTTCATATGTACAGTCTTTCATGCAATTGCATACCAAACAGCCTGAAAGACCATGTGATAAGATTGGAGAGGGATTAACCAGGTTGAATCTCCTGAACCTGCTCCCCTGCCACCAGCTCCCCATCCACCAGGGAAGGCACCATGGGCTTGGCCACACTGGAGCTCATGCTGTTGGGGCTCCCAGTGCAGTGGTCATGGATCACACCAACGAATGCAGCTTTGCCCTTGTTGCCGCCAGAGACCTGCAGCCTACCCAGGAAGCAGCCCCATCTGGAGCAGAGCCTGGGACAACTGCTGCCACCCACTACCATGAGAGGGCCCAAGGAGGGCATGACTGATTCTTCAGTCCCATGCCCACTGGGTTATGACTTGGGAGTAGGAATGGTCTCTTTTTCTAAGACCCAGCAGGAAACTCAGTTTGGCCAGGGGGCACCCATATCCAGGGCAGGGCAATTTCCATTATATCTATATCAGGTGGGGGGCTTGAATGCACAAGGATATCTGGCAGGGTATCCTGGGCTAACACAAATTGGGACCCTGATTTGGATGCAGATGGCGTGAGAATAAATCATTACAGAATGTGTATTCTGGCTGACCTCCAAAGGGAAGTACCTAGACAGAAAAGTTTAAATGAAATCCAAGAATTACCACTAAAAGCTAATGAAGATCCCTCTGAATTTTTGGAAAGCTTCTATCAGGCATATTGGAAAAATACAGATGTGGATTTAGGGATGCCTGAAAATATGCACATGATTTATAAGACTTTTATAGGACAGAGCACTCCAGATATATAGAGGAAGCAGCAGCATGTGGAAGGGACAATCGGCATGAATCCCTCACAGCCTTCTGACATCACCTATAAAGTATATAATGCTAGAGAACAGAAACCAAAACCTATGTGTGTTCTGTTAGCTGCATTTTCAGATAGTTGAAAGGAAAGGGTGGAAAAGGCCACCCCAGACTGAAGCACAAACAGTGTGCTTTTTGCAAGGACATTGGAAAGAATATGCCAAAGATTGCAAAGGGCTCCAGGTAACCAGAAAACCCCAAGAGAGGAAATGGCTTTTCAAGTCTAGGACTCAGAAGATGAAGGAGGTAGCCTGGGGCTCTATGCCTCACTAGTGGCTCCAGTACAAACTCCCAGAGCCCCAGGTAAAAACTGACACTGGGGACTTGATTAGTGGACTTAAACTGACACAGGAGCTACATTTTCTGTCCTAAACTATACAATTATTTCCTTTAATGAGGACATGGTGGCAGTATTTGGGGTAACTGGTCAATGACCCATGCTCTAATCTTTTGAGTGCCAACTAGGAGAACAAAAGTTGAGATACAGATTCCTATATGTGCCAGAGGTGTCCAACACCTCTTCTAGACTGATTTGTTGTGCAAGTTGAATGTCCAAATAACTTTTCCTCCAGAGAAGAAACAATTGTAAGTCCTACCTGAAAATGCTGTCAGGTTTCAAGGTCTACTCACAAAAACAAAGAAGCAGCAAATTCTTTTCCCTCTGAGGTCTATCCAAAAGTGAACAAGGCCATATGAGCTGACAGGACCCCAGGATGGGCTATAATAGCCACATCAATTACTGTTTTGTTAAAAGAAGGACCCTCGTGGCCTCTTAAAAAAATACCACTCCTTTGAGAAGGAAGTGTTGGAGGGAATTCAACCTATGTTGAAAAGATTTCTAGAGCATGGACTAATTCATCCCTGTCAGTCCTCTTATAATATGGAAATTTTCCTTGTCAAAAAGCCCCATACCAATGAGTATAGATTCTTGCAGGATATATGTGCCATGAATGATATGGCATAAGTGACTGTGAATACTTAGTCATGTTTGAATGGCAGGATCCTGGGACTAGCACAGCTTCACAGAGCTGCTGGACTGTTTTGCTTCAAGGGTTTAAAAAGGCTCTCCCACTCCATTTGTCAAGGGTTTAGCAGGACCCTCGAAGAACCTGCAATTGGACAGATTTGGAAATAGAAGATTACTTATCTAGCATTTCGAATTAACAAGAGAACCCATGACAACCGCACAGGTTCCTGGCAATAGCAGGATACCTAACTTTGGACTAATAAACAAAACTCTTATATGAGGCCCCTAAGGCCCATAAAGTAACAGATGTGGAGACCCTGGTCTGGACGACAGACTGTCAAAATGCCTTGAAAATCTAAAGCAGGATCTCATGACTGACTCCACCTTGGGGTTGTCTAACTTGCAAAAAGAATTTAAATTATACATTCATCTTAAAAAAGAATAAGCCTTGGAGTCTTAGATGTGGGAGACATCCATGGTAGTTGCAATACTGTTAGAGCATGGCCTCCTCGCCTCTGCAAAGTAGCAGCTACTGGTGACTTGTTGCAAGAGGCTGAAAAATTCCTAAGGAACATGCACTCCATCCACCAGGTTCTGACTTTGTTAGAATAGAAGTGAGCTTGTTGGCTGACCATAAGAAGGCTGGGAAAATGCCAGGCTGCCCTTTCTGGGCAATGCAAATGCTAAGTTAAAGACTATGTCTGCTCTCAATCCTGCCACTCTGTTACCAGCTGAAGAGAATGCTTTAGAGTTGCTGGGGGCTGTCTATTCTAGCAGAGGATCTGTTGCCCTGTTACCAGATGAAGAGACTGTTCACAACACAACTGTTCAGAGGTTTTGGGTGATGTCTATTCTAGCGGGATGAATCTGTCAGATCAACTGATGCCAGAACCAGACTGTGATCTTTTCACTAATGGGAGCAGCTTCATGGACAATGGACAGCAAAGAGCAAGATATGCAGTGGTCACAGGACAATGGGTACTGGAAACAGTGGCACTGCCACCTGGGACTCTAGCCCAGGAGGCTGAGCTGATTGCTTTAACCAGAGCTCTTCAGTTATCCAGAGGGGAAAGATAAATATTTATACAGACTCTGAGTATGTTTTATGGTTGTGTCTGCTCGTAGTACAATTTGGAAAGAAAGGAGACTCCTGATTGCAGGAAATAAGGATATTAAGTATGTCGTTGAAGTAACAGCCCTGCTCCAGGCCATGGCTGAGCCCAAGTGGGTGGCCATAATGCACTGTCCTGGTCACTAAAAATGGGACTTTTATGTCACACACACACAAAAATTTGGTCATGGACAGGGCTTCTCAGAAGGCTGCCAATGATGATCTCTTTCTTGGGACCTTCACACCCAAGTTGGATTTAGATAAATATAAATCCCACTACACTGATGAGGATGAGAAAAGAACTGAAGAACTACAGACTGGGGCTCTGACACTTGGGCTGGCACAGTTACATGGAAACAGAACTCTCATGGACTTGTTCTCCTACCTGAAGAGTCCAGCTTTGGGTGAGGAATCTACATGAATGCACACTATGGGTGTGACGCCTCAATAGATTTGGTGGAGCCTCATTTAACAGGACCCCATTTGAAATAAACTAAGACAAAAAAGTGACCTGCTATACAGGAACACAATATGTGGGGGACCCATCCTTTCGATGACTGGCAAGTTTTTTTCACTTATATGCCTAAAGGTATGAGTACGTATCTTTTCTAAGGCTGGGTAGAGGATTATCTGCCCCAAAAGGAGAGAGCATCTGAAGTTACCAGAAATCTTCTGAAGGAACTCATTATGAGGTATGGGTTCCCTTCCTCCATACAGAGTGATGATGGATCCTCCTTTGTATCAGTAGGTAAGAAAAGCCCTACATCTAGAATGGAAATTGCAAGAAACTCATCTAAAGTGGGATTAGGGTATTGTTGCTTGCCCTTCTCCAGATAAGTTTGGCCCCTAGCAGCAGGCTTAAGTTAAGCCCCTAAGAAATAATTATGGGAGGCCCTTCCTAGCATCCTGAGGTAAGTACAATAACATAACCCCAAGTAAGGAAAGCAGAGTCAAGCAGTATGTCAAACAAGTAGATCAGAGACTAACCACCATGAATGAGTTTGCCTCCTTCAGGTCCCCCCCCCCAGCTGGAAGCACCCCTCCACTCATTTAAAACAGGAAACTGGGTGTTGTTTAAAGTCTGGAAAGAGCAAGGCATGAACAACCACTGGCAGAGAAGTGGAAGATACCCCATGAAGTGACTCTAATATCTCACATCTCATTGCAGTTGTCTGCAGTAAAACCTTGGCTCCATCACACCAGAGCAAAGAGGTGTCCCATGGAGGAAGAGGACCCATACCATCAGTGGATGGCTAGCCTTTAGGTGATCTAAAGATCTTTTTCCTTTAAGAAGAAGGAAAAGCAAAAAATGCTGATATTATTTTATATTTTGTTATTCTGTCTATAGGATGGAGAGACAACTCCTTAGGATTTTCTCTTCTGTATCACTGCTGGGTTTTCTATTCTAAAACCTTGTTCAGTGCATGTATTCATGTATATAATTTAATTTCAGAAGCTGGTCTCTTGGATAACCCTACAGCATATGACTAATAGCTTGGCACTCAAAAGTACCATGTCTCTTTTTTACTGAGTCCTCTATCAGACATTGTGTATAAACAACAGTAGGGACCCATAGTCCTTTTGGTATAGGACAGCAAGTGGGGGTAAAATCTCTCTTATCAGGTATACTTCCTTCCACCTTATTGATTCTCACAGTTGTAATTATTGCTTATTCCCTTTTTTGCCTAGTAATCTGTTACATTCTTTATTTTTTGTAAATCTACTGACAAAGCTTGCAATAGCATAAATAAGTACAAACTTCCCATCTAAAACATCACCCCAGTTCAGCAGGAAGTAGCCTGATGACTACGTCGCCCCTCCTCCCATAGATACAAAAGGGTAAAATGGACAGTGGGAAAAATGTATTAAAAGTAAGGACCTGAAAAAGGGCAAAATGTACTACAAGTTGTCTCTTCAAACCCATCCCCTGTTTTTGGGGAATTAAAACCTGCATTCCTGCCAGAGGCTATGATCAGAGGACTAGGGGAGTGTTCTTTGTTCTTCCTATCACTAGAGATGTCTCAATGGAATTTTCTGGGCAGAGCTCACAAGTTTGTCATCACCAGAGATGTTGTACTTAAACAGCAATAGCCCAAAGCTGAAAGCTCCCTGGGGTTGCTATGAGCTGTGACACCATAGGGCTCTACAGCGGGTGACAAAGTGAGACTCTGTTTTAAAAAAAAGCTCTGCATTTATGCTTATAGATAGGACAATGTCATCTGTTAAGAGTCCAGTGTTCTCCTCATTTGCTGGCAAATTAATAAACTTCCCCTTCCTTCTCCTTAAGCTGCTTGTCTTCATTCTTCTTTCAGTTGTGGGGATAAGTACTACCAAATTTTGGTAACAGTGCCTGTCCCTTCTCTGGAAGGAGCTGAGAATATTTGCTCCCAAGAGTTTCTCCTATTTCTTTGACCTGTGCAGGGTGCCTCATCTCACCAGCTTGGGAGGTCCTGGATCCTGGAGACCTTTGCTTATCTCTCCTGGTGAGGCCTTGTACAGCACTCCCTTGTCAGTGAGGCCAAGCACCTTGCTCTCTGACCCTTCCATGGCTCCTGGGCTCCTGCTGCCCCTAGCTGCTGCCTCCCTTCCATATGGGGTCACACAGCCTCCCACCACCAAGAGAGGAACAAAATGGTGCATTCAAGGCCTGAGGTAGTCCAGAAGAGGGGCACCAAAAGAGTAACCTGGAAGTGAGCTCTCTGGGACATGCTGGAGGTACGAACTGTCTTGAAGTCAGATTGGTCTCCTTGAGGTTCTTCTGATGGGGTAGAAGACTGAGGTGGAGGGTGCTTGGCCAGGGTAGCTGGGCAAGCCAATGGGGAAAGGAGGTGAAAGAAGCACCCCCCATAGCCTCCTCCCCCATGTGGCTGGTGGGCTCTGGCAGGTGCTGGTTTGCACACCTTCCCTGGTAATGAAACCCTCCCTTGTCAGGAAGCTTCTCTGGTGGTTGCAGGAGACATGAGCCACAGCTGCAGCAGGAGGGTGGGTTGGCTGGGGGCTGAACAGTGGTGCATACCTGTGGCCCCTGGACCCTTCACTGCTCCCCTGATGATATCACAAAGCTCTGCCTCCCTCTGGCCTCAGGGGTGTAGTCATATCCTGTCCCCAGCCCATAGTCTCCCCCTCCCATGTCAGCCCCAGGCCCTGGGGTCACACCCAGCCTCTGGTAGGAAGGAGGAAAGGAGAGAATGGGAGAGTCCCTCAATTCTACAGAAGTGAAGACAGGTCCCTCAAGTAGTCTCTACAAGCTGGAAATTAGGAGTCAAGTTAAGGAGGGAAGAGCAGGGCTTAGGAATCTTGCAGGCAGCTGGGTGGTCACCTAGGGCAGATTGTGGGGATCATACCCTGGAACCCATGCGTCAGTGTCCAAGACAATGTGACCTAGGAGTGACAGGAAGAAGTACATAGTACTCTCACGTTCATCACCCAGTGTCCTCATACCCCCTGTGAAGGAGAAGATAGGTGACCTCAAGAAGAACTAGCCTTAGCTAGGCTAAGCAGCTATCCACAGTTGGGCTTACAGGCCCCACCTCCATATCTAGGCCTCTACTGGGCAGCGCACATTCTCTGCCTACCTGGCTTCTTGCCCATCCTGGGATCTGGGAAGGATTCTAGCTTCTGATTTTTTCCCCTAGAGCCTCCATAGGCTTCTGCAGCTGACTTCTTCCCTAAAGAAGAGTGAAGCTAAGTCCTCCCTGGTGGCTTCAGGCAGAGATGGCAGAGCCTTACCATTCAGAGCACACCTCTTCTTCTTGCTCCTAAGCCTCCCCTTCTCCACTGGAGGCTGAAAGACAAAAAACATGGAGGAGCGGGGGCCATTCGCTAGTCTTCTGCCCCTAAACAAGCTGCAGACATTCAGTGCCCTGAATGCATAGGACAAGAATGCAGTGCTACATGCATAGGACAAGACCTATGCATGTAGCTGACGAAGCTCTGTCTTCTTAACTTTTACACATTTTTATTTGCTTCTTTTTAATTGTATATTTTTAACATTTGTAGAAGAATATTTATTGATACCAGAACTTATATAATCAACAAAAAAGCATATACAAAATAGTATGTTGAGGATAATGCCATATTTTAAAGAAAAATACGAAAAATAGCCAGAAGAGCCATATGCCAAATCATTTTCTTTGAGTAAAGATATTACAAGTGAATGGCTTGTTTTCTCAGTACCTTTCAGTGTTTTCTAACTTTTTTTGCATTAATCAACTATAACTTAATTATGTTTTAAAACTAGTAATAGGCTCGGCGCCTGTGGCTCAACGGGCTAGAGTTCCAGCCATGTAAACCTGTGCTGGAGGGTTTGAAGCCAGCTTGGGCCCGCCAAACAACAATGACGGCTGCAACCAAACAAAATGGCCAGGCGTTGTGGCGGGCACCTGTGGTCCCAGCTACTTGGGAGGTGGAGGCAAGAGATTCACTTGAGCCCAGGAATTGGAGGTTGCTGTGAGCTGTGATGCCACACACACTCTATCCAGGGTGACAGCATGAGGCTCTGTCTCAAAAAAAATAAAAATAAAAAAATAATAAAACTAGTAATAGATTCCTTGTAGTAGAGCAATCTCAGAAAATAACAGGGTAATTAATTTTTTTTTTTTTTTTTGTGCATTTTTTGGCCAGGGCTGGGTTTGAACCCGCCACCTCCGGCATATGGGGCCAGCGCCCCACTCTCTGAGCCACAGGTGCCACCCTAATTTTTTAATAATTATTTTGTTTCACTATTGTCATGATTAGTGATAAACCCTGTCAAAGGTATTTCTTTAGATAGTTATTTAATCTCTTCTTTCAGCAAAAATGTGTCTGTTTTTGAAATTACAGGGGTACAAATGTTTTGGTTACATGAATTGCTTTTAATTTTAGTCAAAGTTATAAGTGTGCCCATTACCAAAGAGCATGAATTGTATGCATTAGGAATGACTTTATCCTCCCCACTCACTTTGAGTTTTATTCCCAAATGTGGGCATGAGTGTTGGTCACTTAGCTCCAATTTAATAGTGAGTACGTGAGGTGTTTGTTTTTCCATTGTTGAAAAACTTCACTTAGAAGAATGGCCTCCATTTCCATCCAGGTTGTTACAAATGTATTAGTTCACCATTTATTTTATGAATGAATAGTACTCCATAATATACAGGGTGGCCATAAACTTAGTGTGCAATTTATTTATTTTTTATTTTTATTTTAATTTTTTTGTTAGGTAAAGTCCTTCTTACAATTGTCTTGCCCCCAAAAGGTGTGTCACACACTGAGACCCCACCCCCCTCCTTCCCTCTCTCTGCTTTTCCTTTCCCCCACCCCCTTCCCTCCTTTTCTCTTTCTCTGCTCTCCCCTTTCCCCACCCCGCACTGTGTACTAGGTCATTAATTGTCCTCATATCAAAATAAAATACATAGGATTCATGCTTCTCCATTCTTGTGATGCTTTACTAAGAATAATGTGTTCCACTTACATCCAGGTTAATACAAAGGCTGTAACGCCTCTATCTTTTTTTAATGGCTGAAAAGTATTCCATGGAATACATATACCACAGCTTGCCAAACCATTGCTGGGTTGGTGGGCATTTACGCTGTTTCCAACTTTTGATGTTTGTAAATTGAGCTGCAATAAACAGTCTAGTGCAAGTGTCCTTATGATAAAAGGATTTTTTTAAATATATGAGAGGAAGGGCTTTATTTCAGCTGGCAGAGCAAATGGCATAGAAGAATTCAAAATGAAGTATTTATCTTCAAAGAACAAAGTATTTATCTTTGTTTGTTATTTACGAGGTTTTTGTTTCCAGTCCTTATCTTAAACATTGTTGTTATTAAATTTTAAGCCTTTTCAATTTTGTGAAGGCAAAAAGTGGAAACCAAATAAACACATATATATGTAAAAGAAAAAAAAAACCAATTCAAAATGGCCACACTCCCGACTGACTTGGTCTTTTCCTTTTTATATCTAGTCAAAAAGTTCCAACCCACAGGTAGCCTTCTCATTGGTCAGTTTGAATCAAGTGGGAGATGCTGTTCTAGCCCCCATAGAACTACAGGATTTCACAGAAGTGGAAATTTCCAAGTTTCAGGAAGTTAAGTTTATAAATTCCCAAGAGCTGGGTCACCATGGAGAGGACCCTGCAGGTGTATCCTTGTGGTCTCCTTGAGAAGACCTGTTCTCCTAGAACTCACCCTTCCTGGGTATCCTCTCTTACTAGGAGCTGTTGAGAGAGTGCTTTAAGTTGCCTTGGTCCTAAATTTTCAGTTTGAAAGATTCTTGCTTTGCAAAATGGTTCCTACAACAGTGTACTCACTTCATCTTTTTCTCTTGGGAAATAAGACAGGAATGACAGGTGCATTAGCAGGTACCCGGAGGGTTAAGACTTTTCTTTTACTAAGGTACTAAGACTGCCTAGGTGCAATGGTCCTTCAGGGCCCTCGGGGTTTTAATTCTTTATGGACTTACCTGATGCATTTGTCTTGCCTAGCACAGTGAAATAGTGAAGCATCCATGGAGATGCAATCTTTTGCAGCCTAACAGTTGATAGTATTTTTTTAATGGAAATTCTCAATACCAAGCCAATTGATGCTTTTATTCTTAATCAAAACTTCCCAATTTGGGCTCAGTTGGCCCCAAATTTTGGAACAGTCATGAAGGTCCACCTCATGGATCTCACGAATCTTCTGAAAAAGCACAGTAGGCTTTTCTGTGTCTGTGCATCCTTCTCAGAAAACAGCTAAAAATTTCCCTGGATTCTCAAATTTGAGTCCCTAAAAATTTTAGAGCCATCATTTTAAGCTATGTATGAGATCACATGAGAATATTTATGCTTTTTAAACATCCTCTGCTCATCGAATGATGATTACTTTGACAGATTTACCTGCTCCCTAAGTCTCCAAATAGAATCTTCTCTAAAGACGACAGATGAATGGCCAGTAAACACTTGAAAAAATGCTCATCATCCCTAAGTATTAGAGAAATGCAAATTAAAACCACCCTGAGATATCATCTAACTCCAGTGAGAATGGTCTATATCACAAAATCTCAAAATTGCAGATCCTGGCGCAGATGTGGGGAGAAAGGAACACTTTTATACTGCTGGTGGGGCTGCAAACTAATACAACCTTTTTGGAAGGAAGTATGGAGAAAGCTCAAAGAACTCAACCTAGACCTCCCATTTGACCCTGCAATCCCATTACTGGGCATCTATCCAGAAGAAAAAAAAAAACTTTTATTATAAAGACACTTGTACTAGGCTATACCACAGCCCAATTTACAATTGCTAAAATGTGGAAACAGCCTAAATGTCCTTCAACCCAGGAATGGATAGGTAAGCTATGGTATATGTATACCATGGATTATTACTCAGCCATCAAAAACAATGGAGACTTTGCAGCGTTTGTACTAACTTGGATGGAGATGGAACACATCATTCTTAGTGAAACATCACAGGAATGGAGAAGCATGAATCCTATGTATTCAACTTTGATTTGAGGACAATTAGTGACAATGACACAGTGGGGCATGGGGGTAGGAGAGAGCAGACAGAGAAGGAGGGAGGACATGAGGGAAAGAAAACAAAAAAAAAAAAAGGAAAGAAAATAGTGACTAATTCTCACATAAATTGGATTCAATTTTAACCAAAGTACATTGCTTAAACATTAATTTTTGATTCAACTTGATAATATGTTGTTTAGGATATTGTATCCTTACTTATAAGTGAAATATGTTTGTAATTTCCCTTTATATTTTCTCCAATTTCAATATCAGGTGTATCCAGATCAAGTAGTATGATTTTGTAATATTTCTACTTTTTCTATTGTCTATAAGATTTGGCATGATGTGTTTTTTGAAACTCTTGTTTACTTTTATTTATATAATATTAGTTGTCTATTTTTTGAGACTTTGGAAAAAAAATAAGAAGTTAACTGATGATTTCATACTGAACCTCAAAGTCAAAGCACTCTATAATATCTTATTTAACAATGTGAACGTTACTTTCTTGGCATTGTTATTACTAATATTGCCTTAATATTTCGATGCAGTAATGGTCTGTTTTCTTTTCTGAATGTATTTATCTTTGTTCATTCTCTCCTTGTTTCTAGTCCTTATCTTAAACATTGTTATTGTTATTAAATTTTTAGCCTTTTGAGAATTCTGTGAAGGCAAAAAGTGGAAACCTTATTAACACATGGATATGTAAAAATAAAATTAAAAAAAACCTACAAAGGATTCTCAAGATTTTTCACTGGAAATTTTCTTCTTCTTCTTTTTTTTTTTAGAGACAGTCTCACTTTGTGGCCCTCAGTAGAGTGCAGTGGTGTCACAGCTCACATCAACCTCCAGTTCTTAGGCTTAGGCAATTCTCTTGCCTCAGCCTCCTGAGTAGCTGGGATTACAGGTGCCGCCATAATGCCCGGCTATTTTTTTTGTTTCAGTTTGTCTGGAGCCGGGTTTGAACCCACCACCCTCAGAATATGGGGCCGGCAGCCTACTCACTGAGCCATAGGCGCTGCCCTGGAAATTTTCTTCACATGAAATTTCCTGATCAGAGTAATTTATGTATGAACAATATTTAATCAGTCAAGTGACTACCATGTGGTCATCATGGTTGCAAGGAGCTATGACATTGTCCTTTCTCTCTAGAAGTTTTCAGATTAATCAAACATAGAAAACTAGCATGCCAACCAAAGTGGTGGAGGGATGGAGAATATTCCACCATGAAGTATGTGCTGCTGGCTGTAAATGCAATTTGCAGAGAGAAAAGTGAGACCAAGGACTGGTAAAGCAAAGATTTTATAAAATTCTTGCAAGAAGAGGAAGGAAGTCACAGTGGGCGGGGGTGGGGGGGATGACAACGGCCATACAGAAAGAAACAAATGGGAAAATTGCAGGGTTGGGTCCGGTGAACAGCCTGATAAAAGGATTTTTTTCCTTCTGGGTAGATGCCCAGTAATGGGATTGCAGGATCAAATGGGAGGTCTAGCTTGAGTTGAGGTTTCTCCATACTTCCTTCCAAAAAGGTTATATTAGTTTTCAGTCCCATTAGCAGTGGACTTTCTCTCCACATCCACGCTAGCATCTGCAGTTTTGAGATTTTGTGATGGGGGCTATTCTTGCTGCGGTTAGATGATATCTCAGGGTGGTTTTGATTTGCATTTCTTTAATAATTAGGGACGATGAACATTTTTTCATATGTTTGCTAGCCATTCGTATGTCTTCTTTAGAAAGGTTCTATTCATGTGTCTTGCCCAGTGATATATGGGATTGTTGGCTTTTTTCATGTGAATTAATTTGAGTTCTCCATAAATCCTAGTTATCAAGCTTTTGTCTGATTCAAAATATGTAAATATCCTTTCCCATTGTATAGGTTGTCTATTTGCTTTGGTTATTGTCTCCTTAGTGGTACAGAAGCTTTTCAGTTTAATTAAATCCTATTTGTTTATTTTTGTTGTTGTTGCATTTGCCACAGCGGTCTTCTTCATAAAGTCTTTCCCCAGGCCAGTACCTTCCAATGTTTTTCCTATGCTTTCTTTGAGGATTCTTATTGTTTCAT
>CAUYRH010165806.1:0-11388 GCA_963574655.1 Perodicticus potto | reverse complement strand
CCATGGTATACATGTACCACAATTTATTAATCCATTCGTGGGTCGATGGGCACTTGGGCTTCTTCCATGACTTAGCAATTATGAATTAGACTACAATGAACATTCTGGTATAGATGTCTTTATTATAATGTGATTTTTGGTCTTCTGGGTATATACCTAGTAAAGGAATTATAGGCTTGAATGGCAAGTCAATTTTTAGATCTCTAAGTATTCTCCAAACATCCTTCCAAAAGGAATGTATTAGTGTGCATTCCCACCAGCAGTGTAGAAATTTTCCCTTTTCTCCACATCCATGCCAACATCTCTGATTTGGGGATTTTGTGTATATACTCGGTTCATTTTCAAGAGCAGTTTTCAAGAGCAGTTTGATCTAACTTGGCCTCCTCCCCATGAGCAAGTAGAGGAGCTGGGGTTGGATGGAGGGTGTGCCCCTTTTGGGATTTGGCATATTTTTGCAATAACTATCCAAGGCACAGCTCCCTCAGAACTGATAATAATCAGCTCATACATACTATTTTATTTAGTCACATTAAGATACCAGTGATATGTATGCTGTCATTCTGTTCATTAGCAAAAAAACAAATACTCAGAGAGTTCAGGGACCTTTCTAAGAGTAATATAACTAATTATGAGTAGAGCTGAATCCTGAAGTTCTCTTCATTATAAATCCAGGGGCCTTTCTACTTTGTATTTGTTTTTACCTAAAAGTTCTAGGAACTCCCACTCATGCTACTCCTTTCAGGGTTCTCTGATTCCAACCATTTATCGGGCTTTCACAGAAGGGGAAAATAAACTACATGCCATTGTCAAAAATCAGTTGGCATCTTGTCCAGACATAAAGTAGAAGACACAAGAAGTTTGCTTCATAGCACAGGCTCTCCTTTCCATTAAGTGACCTGGTCACAGTCATTAAAAAAGAGGAAAAAGACCACACTAGACTCCTAGAAAGGCCTTCCGTTTCTAGGGACTCATGATGGCCTGAAAGCAGCATCAGTGTACAGTTTCTTTACAGGACTAAGGAATTGTTTCTCCTTATATTAATTTTCTAGGGCTTCTACCACAAAATAACACAAACTGCGTGACTTAAACAACAGAAATGTATTGTATTCCTCCATATATAATGAACACTTTTGCAGGTATTTTTGAGGCAAAGATAAGGATGTACCTTATACATGAATAGTATAACTCAGGAGTAGGAGAGCCCAGTAAGCCTCCTCGGGTCTTCACACTCTCCTGCTTTGGCCTTCCTGGAACATAGGTTTCTTGTCTGGGAGGATCCAAGATCTTACAAGAGTGGGTTGAAGTGGCCTCTGCAGAGTGCTTCAATCAGGGGATGGAACACTAGTAGGGCTGGTGAGGCAGGCTGTGATAGTGCAGGGTGAGGACCAAGGCCCTAGGCCCAGCTATGTGGAAGGAACCAAGAACACTGTGCAGGCCCCAGGGATCTGCCTGGCTTCCCATGGGCTGAGTGTCTCAGAAGCTCCCACCATCCACTATACACATGGCAATTTTGGCCCCAGGCCTTGTGTGACAGGGATAGAAGGGCTCCTATGAGAGCAGGAAGGGGTAACCTTGACAGAGTGGGCAGCTGCAGGAGAGTGGTACACTATGCCTGTTTACCAGGGAAGCATTAGCCCTCCCCAGATGTGTCTCCCCTTTCCAAGATCCAGCCACTTTTTTGAAAGACATTTTCCTGATAGTTTGGGGGAAAAAACTTGGGTGTACATTATACATGTACACAAAATGGCATTTTACCCATAAATATGGGTATTTTCTCACAGTTCTGGAGTCTAGAAGTCCAAAATCATCAATATTTCAACAGATTTTGGCAGGTTTAGTTTCTCCTGAAGACTATCTCCTTGGCTAATAGGTACATGCATACTTTCTGTGTTCTATGGTCTTTCCTCTGTGTGTGCATCCCTAGTGTCTTTTTTTGTGCCCAAATTTCCCCTTGTTATAGGAACATCAGTCAGATTGAATTAGAGCCCACCCTAAGAACCTCATTTTTACTGAATAACCCATTTAAAGGCCCTGTCTGCAAATACAGTTACATTCTGAAGTACTGGTGATTAGAGCTTCAACATATGAATTTGGGGGGATCACAATTCAGTTTACAACACTGCCCTTTGTTCCCAGAGCTAGGGATAAAACTAGACTACCTTTCACTTTAAATAAACATAAAGCAGATTAATAGAGAGACACATAAATAAGATATTTTTGAGACAAAGCATATGTGGTCGGAATGTGCACTGCCATCTAGTACTTGCACTTCTGCTCCCCCACCACCAGTTCCAGTTTCTTCACCCCAGGTAGATCTAAAGTTTTAGGGTTTTGTCAGTATCCATTGTCTGCTTGCTTGTGGAATTGTGAGTTTTCTGTTTAACTATCACTTTTCTCCTTTTGGCCAAAATGTAATCCCTTGAGAAAAGTTTGGTCTATTGATTTTCTACAGAGAAATAAGCAAAATGGGAACTCTTTGGAAGGGAACTTTGGACAGTTTTGTCTTTAGACAGTGCCAATCATAAACATGGTGCACATAGATTTCAGATTTCCCAATATAGTGCAGGTCCATATATTTGGTCTTGTTGCTGTTGTAATTATATGCACATTCATCAGACTGGTTGTTCTAGTGTGGGTTGAGAACATTTACTTTGGGGATGTGCTAAGTGGGTTTTAGTATTTTATTTAGTAACTTTCCAGCATTTTGTAAACAAATTTAGACTCACCATAGTATTCTAAGTCTTCAGTGATGCAGACCTGCACGTTTGTCCACCTTCATCTTTTCCCACTCCTCAACATAAATCTTTCACTCAAACAATGCAGAATTTTAGTCATCCAAACTTCTCTGTCTGTTGTGTATATTCACATTTTTGCACATGCTACTTTATTACTCTCTTCTAGAATGCCTATGATGCTCCTTTACCCATCCTTACTTGTAAACTTCCTGCTTTTGTGTTATTTATTCTACAAGTTATCATTCAAATATTTTCTGTTAAACTATTTCTGTTCTTCCTCAAAAGTCAATCACTTCTTCTGTTTGCCACTGTAACTTGTATACACTGTATTATATATTATACTTGAACATGTTATAGTGATGAGCACATTGGGCTAACTAGGACTCCATTTACTTGGCTAGCTTTCCCACTAGACAGAGATTTGACTCAGAGTAAGTACTTATGAGTTTGGAAAATGAATCAGAGAAAGAATGGGAAAAGGACATTGCCAAGAATTAATTATCTACCTATTCATATCTTTCAACATGATCAACACAATTTCTGTGCTTAAGATGATGACATGGGAATAAAGTAGAGTCAATATCTGGTTAATACAGCTCAGTCTAGGCTTTTAGCTAGTTTAATAATTATGGGACCTTATGTTATCTAAGCCAAATTTCCAGCACTGGATCCTAATAAGACCAGTCTCAGTTGTCATATTAACTTAATCCCCCAAAGTGTAAGCAGTTAAGGAAGGAAAGGGAGGCCTAACAGACATACTCCTGGACATACCAGGTGTCATGTTGAGGGTCCCAGAGAACCTAGTTCCTTCAGCTCCCATCACTACCTCAGGGTCCCTGATAAAACCCTGGGAGACCAGAAAATTGCCACAATACTGGGGAAATGACAGCCTGGAAATTGCTACACATAGACTTTGGGGAGGCAGTATGAGGTGGAGTGGGAGACAGTATGGTACTGATGCAAAACCAACTGTCATTCTTGAGCAACTGAGGAGGTATGGCTAGAAGTCCAGACTGTTGCTGCTGGAACTTCCTTTCCACAATGACTCTGCAGTCCAGACCCTAGGGAGGCAGTTACAGAGGCCATCTCAAGCCAGGCCTGGGGTAAGGATGGTAGCAGATAAACCATCCACCCATGATTTCTTTCCCCATCCTACTCTCTTTCTTCACATCTATTCTTGTATCAGATGTGAAAAAAGGTCCCATTAAGATTGGGGAAAGATTATAATCTCTGTTTTACACTTGAGAATGCCAAGTCCCAGAAAAGGGACATGAGGTAGTCTCTTTCCATACTCAACTGCTCAGCTACCCTTAGCTCATGGCCCTTCTATGCCTAGAGTCTCAATCTTTGTCTGGATTTTCATATACAGTCAACTTAATAGCTACTCAGCCTTTCCATGCCTTCAACTTCTCCGTTTTAATCCAATCATAACATTGATCCCAAGCAATTACATTAACTCCTAACAGGCTAACTCATGTTGTGTCAGGAGCACCAGTAATTTACTCACTGAATATTATTAAATACCTCCTACTATGTGCCAGATATATCTTGAGCACTATCCCGTACAGCAGTGAATAAAACACTGTCACTCTTTTTCTCATTGAGTTCCCAATCACAAAAATGCAGTAGCGAGAACTAGGATGGTGACCAGCAATAAACATGTAAATTGACCAAAAATATATTATTCCAAATGGTAGGGAGTGCTATGAAAGAAATCAGTAGGGTTCCAAGTGTGTGATGAAAAGAAGAGAGCTATTTTAGGCTGGATTTGCCAGGAGGCCATTACATGAAGAGGATGTTTTAAGCTAAGATCTAAAGAATGAGAGGTTTGAAGGAAATTTAAAAAACCCTGATATAGGAAAGGGCCAATGGTATTATTTGGGAATTCTTTGAGAGTGTGATTGTGCCTTTAAATGCCAGCAATGCTTTTTTTTTTTTTTTTTGCAGCAGGTATTTCTGGGAAGAATAGAAACTGTAGCACTGTTTTGAATGGATAAGGCTTATCTTAGTGGGTACAGAGGCCCTGGAAGGGGAGTAGAGATAAAATTCCAAATATATGTAATTTTCTGGGAGGGGAGCTGATATTTCAAATCGACTTTCATTTGCATCCAGTGTCCTTGTTTACTGCTACTGCTGCTGCTGCTGATTTTTGTTCTCCTCCTCTTCTTCCTATTCTTCTGGTGTCTTCAACTCAGAGTGCTCATAGTAGCTAAAACCAGTTATAACCTGAAGCCCGGGCTCAGGCTTATCCCAGAACTGGTCCTAATACCCACTACAGACTTATGGAAAGGATGAGAAATGGTGAACAAGAGGAGAGAAAAAATAAAGAAGAAAGAAGAAAGAGAAGATGGAAGAGGTACAGGTAGAAGAAGAGGGAAAGTAGAGGAAATGAAAGCAGGGAAAAGAAGATAACCTCCTCTCTTTGAGGCTCATCTATCTTTTACCATAGAAGGAAATTCTCTAGGACCCAAGACTTTTTATATGAAGTAGTACTTGACTTTTATAAGAACCAGTACATTGGTTACAGAACTCCTCAAATTGATTCCTTCAACAGAAATAACTGGACTCTTAGTCTTCTAGAGTCCTCCAAGCTCACTGCTATTTTTACCAGGGAGAAGGCAGAGCTCTTTGTACATAGAGATAGGAGCAAAGTGAAATAGTACTCTTCTTTCCTCAATCCAAAGAAAAAGTTCCCCCTCGGATTTCAACCAGTAAATTCACCATATAATAGATTAACCTTTGGGAGAAGTCCTTAAGAGGACAGGAGCTAATCACTAATCAAATCAGGAAAGAACAGGACCTTGCAGAAATTGAAAATCTAATTAAGGTAGAATCTCAAGATGTCTTATTGGATGTTAAAGAATCTGTAGAAGTCTCATAAACAGATTAACTCAGCTGGAGAAATCTTGCAAAAGGACAGGTGTGCATTCTGCATGAAGACGAGACAAAAACAGTGTCAAGAGCTGAAAGTGGTCATTGTGCTCATGAAAGTGTCTAAAGGACAATTATTTTAGGTGAGGAGATTTGAGGAGGTAGGAATTTGTTGATATGATCAAATTACCTTTGTCCTGTCCATGTTCCTATTAAGCAAATTTCTGATTAATTTGGCTTTCAGAATAGATTTTTCAAAGCAAGAAAGAAATTGTTGTTCAGCCAATATGAGCATCCCTATCTATTTTGGGGGTTATATTTGCTCTGGAATTAAAAAAGAAAAGAAAAGTTAAATCTGCTTCCTGTGAGATTTATTTGCATGAGTCAGTTCATGGAGTATGGTCAAGTAAATTCCAGGTATTTTCTCAAAACTGGACTTTGGGGTTGTACAAAACTGAACCCTATAATGCACAGTGAGAGGTCTCTGCTTTTGAAGTAGGCTCCATCCTTAGAGAGTATTTTTATCTCACTATTTCTGCTATGTTAAGAAGCCAAGTCCTTTATTTTGCAGATAGGGCCAATGAAGTCCAGAAAGAGGAAGAAACATGCCCATGTTTTCATAGAGGGTTGTAGGCAAAGCCAAATTCTAGGCCTATATCATAGTTTGTCCTACATAGGCTCTTGTCGTATACCATTCTGTCTTTACATCCTATAATCTCTTAATTCGTCTTTTACTTCAGGATCAAGTATTTTGGGATCTCTCTGAAAAGCAGTCTTCAAATAAATTTAACGTTTTTAGTAACTCTGCAAGGAACTGAGGTCTACTTGAAGCTTTTCCTTTTGACATTATACAACATATTTCCCCCTTCCAGACACCCAAATTTGTCTTCTCTCTTTGGTTTATATTTTCTCCACTTCCTTACTTAAGATGACAGGAATGAAACCCTTGTTGCTCATCATCCCAATTGCTGTGATGGTCTATCTTCACCTCCATCCAGATACTGAGTTTAAATTTTTAAGTGGTAACTACTGTATTTTAGGTATGGAGCCTAAGAAAAAGATATCCATTCCATCTATAGACACTTTGACTAGGGACAAGTTAAAGGTGTCAACTAAACATGTATGGAAAGGATTCGTGAGCCAAGATGGGGTCAGGCCATATAACACAACTCTTTCTTTCAACAGGCATTTTTGTTATATATATGTGTGTGTGTGTGTGTGTGTGTGTGTGTGTGTGTGTGTGTGTGTGTATTTTTTTTGAGACAGGATCTTGCTCTTTCACCCAGGCTGGAATGCAATGGCATGATCATGGCTCACTGTAGCCTTAAACTTTTGGGCTCAAGTCATCCTCCTGCCTCAGCATCCTAAGTAGCTAGGACTACAGGGGTCAGGAGTGTTTTACCCTGTCTGGCTAATTTTTTAAAAAATGCACCTTTTCATCAACCTGATTGCGATACTGATACTGAGTGTATCTGAAGCCCGTACACTGTACCCAATGACTGAATTATTGTACACGGATATGATTCAATAAAAAAAAAAATGCCCTTAAAACTAGAAAAAAAAATGCACCTTTTAGAGACAGGGTTTCATTATGTTGCCGAGGATAGCCTCAAGCTTTTGGTCTGAAGTGATCCTTCTCCTTGGCCTGCTGAAGTTCTGGCATTACAGGGAGCCACTGCACCCAGCCATTTAAGTCATATTTAACCAACATTTATAAAAAGTCTGATTCATGTTGGAAATAGCCCTAGGCTCTGGGATTCCAAAAATAAGTAACTTAAGGTGATGCCTGGTGGAGTGCACCTTCTAGCCATGTAAACAGATAACCAAAATACAATGTTATTAGACTGTAATTTTGTAATTTAGGTACATATCAAGTACAGAAGACTGTAAAGGGGAACCAGGAGGTATTTCCCAGAGATGCTAATTGAGCTGGGGCTGTAAACAAACACAAGGTCTTCTGATAGGACAGATGTGAAGAAGCCAGGAAGATTTTCAGATCCACAGAAAGGAATGATTAAAGGCCAGAGGTGTTCTAGAATATAAGGCATGTTACACTTGGAATATAGGATGGCTGGAGAAGGACAAAGACATAAATTGTGGACAGATTGGTCCTAATCACCTGGCTGACAAATCATGAACTTTAAGACTCAGGCAGCAAATGTTGTGAATCTTACAAAGGTATAATAACCAGAATCAACAGAGAACTCAAAGTAATCAACAAGAAAAGGGCAAACAATTCAATTTATTCCCCTGTAAGACACATAAACAGAACTTTCTCCTAAGAAGACAAATGGCTAACAAATACATGAAAAAAAAATGCTCAGCATCCCTAAGCATCAGAGAAATGCAAATTAGAACCACTTCGTGATATCACCTAACCCCAGTAAGAATAGCCCACAATGCAAAGTGTTCATATTCTGGCCTGGATGCAGAGAGAAGGGAACACTTATACACTGCTAATGGGAATGCAAACTGATAGTCTTTTAGGAGAGAAGTATGGAGAATTCTCAAAGAGCTAAAAATAGACCTTCCATTTGATCCCACAATCCCATTACTAAGTATCTATCTAGAAGGGAATAAAAGCATTTTACTATAGAGACATTTGCACTAGAATGTTTATAGCAGCTCAATTCACAATTGGAAAGATGTGATAACAACCCAATTGTCCATCAATCCATGAATGGATAAACTATGGTATATGTATACCATGGAATACTATTCAAACCTAAAGAAAGAGACTTCACATCTTTTGTATTTACCTGGAAGGATGTGGAAAACATTCTTCTTAGTAAAGTATCACAAGAATGGAAAAGAAACTATCCAGTGTACTCAATATTAATATGAATCTGGTAGATGGACAACTACATGCCTGCTGAGTAGAAAAACACATTTAAATTCGAGAAGTGGGGAGGGGTGTGATAAGCAATCACTTATGGGGGATACAATGCAGGGGTATATGGCACACCTCCTGTGTTAAGGGCTCAGCTGCAACTTAGACTTTACCTAAAAATCCCAAACAATGTAACCTAATAGTATGTACCCTTATGCTAATCTGGAATTTTAAAAATAGAATCACTGATCCTTTTCAGCAATGCAGTAACCCCACCAGATCTCTGCTGATAAAAGATTTTCCTGGCAGTAAATACCAAAGTTTAAGGAGGAAGTCATTACCTGCTAAAAATGATATCACTTTCATTTAATTTTTTTTTTTTTCATTTTCATCTTCATCATTAAGAACAACATTATCCTTTCCCTCAATACTGGCACTCTGGGAGCTGACCTCCTCATCTTATATTAATTCAGTTAACAGTTTCTAAAAATTTACTTATTCCATGCCAACATTGGTGATACATAAATGAACTTAAACAGAGATCCTTGCTCTTAAAGGAGCAACAGGCTATGAATGAGGAAAAGGAAGAACATAAAGTGTCACACTACAAGGTAGTGTTATAATCAGAGTATTAGTAAAAATATGTAATGGTGGTAAAACCTGACTAATTTTTTATTTTACTTTACTTTATTTTATTTTATTTTTTTTGAGACAGAGCCTCAAGCTGTCACCCTGGATAGAGTGCTGTGGCATCACTGCTCACAGCAACCTCCAATTCCTGGGTTCAAGCGAGTCTTTTGACTCCACCTCCCAAGTAGCTGGGACTACAGGTGCTCGCCACAACGCCCGGCCATTTTTTGGTTGCAGCCATCATTGTTGTTTGGTGGGCGGGGCTGGATTCGAATCTGCCAGCTCAGGTGTACATGGCTGGCACCTTAGGCCGTTGAGCCTGACTAATTTTTATAGCTTGGATTCCCTACATGGAGATAAGGATTACAGGATAATGAGCAGGTTTATCTGAGGTGTCAGGCCTGGGCCATGAAGACTTAGACATTCGGGAAAATATGTTCTATATTCATTTGAATCTACTGATCTGGAGGTAGGGGAGATAGAAAGAGAGTAAATACACAGAGACAAAAGAAAAAAGACAAATATACAGAGTACTAGGAAACACTAACACATAATAAGGAGCAGGAAAAATAAGAGGAGCCATTATGAGAACCAAGGAGAATAGTTAGGAAGTTAGGTGAATCAGAAGACTATAGGTAAACAATTCAACAATTCTCACAGAGTACTATTTTGGACCAGGCGTTTCTCTAGGGACACAAGTGAAGAAGACAGTCCCTGAAATTAACTACGGTCCTCTGGCATTAAGTTGATACTTACAGCTTACCTAAACCATGTTTGTGTACATTTTGATGATGGAATTCAGTCTGAAGAGAGAAAATGTCCTTTAAACCAGTTAATCTTCTGCAGAGACATTGAGGAGGATGGCTTTGTTGATTAGTAGGAGCTTGTTCAGGTTAGTGATGGTGCAGAGTCAGTGCAGAAATGAAGATAAATAAGAAGAAAGAAGCTAAGTTATGATAACTCAGGAAGTTAAATAGTGAAACAACCTATGGAAACTACTTTTTTGAGAAATAAGTATATTAAAGGATCTGAAGAAGGATGTTGTGGGTACAGAAAATATATTTTTAAAAAATTGGTTATGACTTGGGTATGTTGACTCAGAGATTAACAGATGAGGGATCAAATTGGATGATGTCTGAGAATAAGCCTTTGAGTTGATGACCTCTGTGAGACCAAAGTGAGTAAGGTGGTGCAAGAATGTGAGTTAGGAGTGGTAGATTCCAGTTCTAAAACTACTTTGTTTGGCTTTGAGGTCAAATCGAAAGGTTCAGTAAGAAGTATGAGAGGTTGAAAACAGCTTGTAACTCAGGGAAAAAATGGAAGAGATGTAGGATAAAGGTAGAGGAAATAGACTCAAACCACAACAGGCATGGTTCAGATGAGATTGGAGGATCAACTTCCTGCCAGAGGAGCACAGCTCATAGCAAGATAAATGAGAGAATACACTTATTTGTGATCCCTCAACACTTATAAATATCTCTCCTTATTTGGAATTAAAAATGGTGTGGTCTAGTCTGAAAGCACAGGAGGGAACTAAAATGGCCCTTCCAAATAGTATGCAATATGTAAGACAGTAAGAAAGTTGGTTTGAACTTCAGATCAACTGATCAACAATGACTTGAAGTAAGTCACTTAACCACTCTGAAGTTAATTTTTCTCTTCAATGAAAAGTGGGACAATAACTCTCACCTCACAGAATGGTTGTGAAGATTGCATTAGAGGATGCACATAATGCATTTTTCCCAATAACAGAGACATAGTTATCATTCTTTAACTGTTGTCTCCCTTCCTGCACTTCCTCTAGTTCCCTAGTCCTGTCAAAACAATGTGCTGGAGTGTCTAGGGAGCTCTAACCCCTGCTCCTGCCACCATTTTTGCCCTCTTTATTGTTTTTTTTTCTAATTTATTATTTTTTTATTATTAAATCATAGCTGCATACATTAGTGCAATCAAGGGGTACAATGCGCTGGTTTCATATACAATCTGAAATGTTTTCATTAAATTGTTTAACATAGCCTTCATGGCATTTTCTCAGTTATTGTATGAAGACATTTCTATTCTGCATTTAGTAAGTTTTGCCTGTACCCTTCTAAGATGCACCATAGGTGTGGCCCCACCAATTACCCTCCCTACACCCCAATCTCCCCCCTCCCCTCCCCTCCCCTCCCTTGCCCATTTACCCATTAGCTTCATAGTAGGACTGAGTACTTTGGATACTTTTTCTTCCATTCTTGAGATATTTTGCTAAGAAGAATATGTTCCAGCTCCATCCATGTAAACACGAAAGAGGTAAAGTCTCCATCTTTCTTTAAGGCTGCATAG
>CAUYRH010165805.1:0-12164 GCA_963574655.1 Perodicticus potto | reverse complement strand
ACGTGAAGCCATCTGGTCCCAGGCTTTTCTTTTTAGGGAGATTATGTATTATTGATGCTATTTCAGAACATGATTAGGCCTAGTCAACATTTTCATTTGGTTCTGGCTAAGTCTTGTTAGGTGGCGTGCTTCCAAGTATTGATCAGTTTCCTTCAGATTTTCATATTTCTGAGAGCAAAGTTTCTTGTAATATTTGTTACGGATTTTTTGAATTTCTTAGGGGCCTGTTGTTATTTCGTCTTTACCATTTCTTATTAATGAAATTAGAGATTTTACTCTTTTTTCCTGGTTAGGTTAGCCAAAGGTTCATCTATTTTATTGACCTTTTCAAAAAACCAACTTTTTGATTTATTGATCTGTAATATAATACTTTTGTTTTCAATTTCATTTAATTTTGCTCTAATTTTGGTTATTTATTTTCTTCTGCTTGGTTTGGGGTTAGAGTGTTCTTCCTTCTTCAGTTCCTTAAGAAGTCCCATTAAGTTGTTAACTTCTTCTCTTTCTGTTTTCTTGAGCAAGGCTTACAGTGCTATAAATTTCCCTCTTAGGACTGCCTTTGCACTATCTCAGAGGTTCTGGTAATTCATGTCTTCATTGTCATTTTGTTCCATGAATTTTGTAATATCCTTCTTAATTGCATCAATGACCCATCTACCCTTCAGCATAATGTATTTAGCTTCCATGTTTTTGTATGAGTATGCATAGTCCTGTTGTTAATGAGTTCAACTTTTATTGCATGATGGTCTGAGAAGATGCAAGGAATAATTTCTGTTCTTTTAAATTTGCTGATGTTGGACTTGTGACCTAGGATGTGATCAATTTTGGAGTATGTTCTGTGGACTGACGAGAAGAATGTGTATTCAGTTTTGTTGGGATAAAATGTTCTGTAGATGTTTGTTAAATACAAATGTTGATTGGTTAATTTTAAATCTAAAATTTCATTGATTAGCTTCTTTTTGGAGGGTCTATCCAGCACTGCTAAAGGGGTGCTAAAATCTCCACCACTATGGAGCTGAATGTAATCAAGTTGCTCCTGTCTGTTAGCGTTTCTCTCATAAATTGAGGCACATTCTGGTTGGGTGCATAAATATCAATAATTGAAATCTCATCATATTGAGTAGTACCTTTACCAAATATGAAGTGTTCATCCTTATCTTTTGTTATTTTGGTTGTTTTAAGGCCTATTGTTTCTTTGAGTAGACTTGCTAAACCTGCTTTTTTCTGCTTTCCATTTGCCTGGAATACAGATGACTGTCCCTTCCCCTTGAGTCTATATTTATCTTTTAAGGTAAGATGAGTTTCTTGTATTCAGCAGATATCTGGCCTAAGTTTTTGTATCCAGTCAGCCAACCTATGCCTCTTTAGAGGACAATTTAAACCATTCACATTTATAGAAAATAATGATAAATCTTTAGAAAGTCCAGTGGACATTTTTAGTCCTTTCATCAGTATAGAAGTTGGAATGTGATAAAAAGTTTCTGGGTGAGTTTACTTTTGTGAAGGATTGCGCTGGTCATTATGGAGAATAGGTCTGAGAATATCTTGGAGAGTCGGTTTAGTTATAGTAAATTTCTTCAACATGTGGATGTCATTAAAGTATTTAATTTCTCCATCATAAATGAAACTCAGTTTAGCTGGGTACTGGATCCTAGGTTGAAAGTTATTTTGTTTTAGAAGGCCGAAAGTCAATGACCATTCCCTTCTAGCTTGAAAGTTTTCATCAGAGAGATCTGCAGTTATTCTAATATTCTTCCCCTTGTAGCGGATGGATTTCTTACATCTGGATGCTTTCAGAATTTTGTACTCCTTCATATTAACTTTAGTGAACTTAATTATAATGTGCCTCGGGGATGATTTATTTGGGTTGAGTCGCGCTGGGGTTCTGAAACTGTCTGCTATCTGAATTTCTGAATCTCTTGGCATGTCTGGAAAGTTCTCTTTCATAATCTCATAAAGAAGAGACTCTGTGCCTTGTAACGCCACTTCATCCTTTTCAGGTATCCCTATAAGACAAATATTGGTTTTCTATGAATTATCCCAGAGCTGTCTGAGGGAATGATCCATTTTTGACTTCTATTTCTCTTCTTCCTTGTAGGTTTGGGGGCATTCAGAAGCTTTGTCTTCAATGTCAGAAATCCTTTCTTCTGCTTGCTATGTTCTGCTGCTGAGGGATTCTATTGTGTTTCTCAGATCTTTGAGGGCTGTAACTTCTTGTCTCAATGTGTCAAAGTCTTTGGTCATTTTATCTTTGAATTCGCTGAATTCTTGAGACATCTTTTGGATTACTGCTTGAAATTATAGTTGCATTTTTCCCTCCATTCTATCTTATTTGCTATTCAGATTCTGAATTCGATTTCTGACATCTCAGCCATTTGTTTATGCATGGGATTTTTTGTGGTGTCTGCCTAATCATTCCTTGGGTGAGTTGATTTGCTCTGATTATTCATATTGCCAGAGTTTTTACGTTGATTCCACCCCATGATTATTTTTCACCATTTCTTCTGTCCATCCTCAGAGTTGGGGAGGCACCTCTCCAAGATTGGACCCTGGCGAGATCACTCTATTGTTGGAAGATATTTGTAGGATGTGACCTAGTGTAAATCCTCTGGGGCTGCCCCAGCCAGGGAGTTGTGGCTATGGACCAGCTCTGGAGTGTAGTGTGTCACACACGGATCCAGCAGCAAGGCTGGTGATGGTGTCCATGGTTCTGGCAGTGCTTGGCTCCCAGTGGCTTTGGCAATGAAACTGGGTGGCTCCAGCAGTCTCTGGTCAGGCAGAGGGCTCCACAGAGACGTAGGGAGGGCCTCGGAGGGAGGTCGCTGGGTCACGTGACTTCCCGAGTCCCTGGCCAGAAGATTGGGGCCAGTGAGGAAGCAGCGAGGGCACTGGAGGGAGGTCACGGGTTGTGCAGCTACCAGAGACCCTGCCTGGTGCAGCACTGATCAAGGCATGCTTGGTGGTTCTGCGGCAGAGTCCCATGCGTTTGCAGGAGTCCTTGAAGTGGGGTTGGCCTGGGTGCCAAAGCAGCACAGCCTGCAGCGTTTTCACTCACTCTCTTGGATACCCTGGTGGGGGGCAGGCCTGGGTGCTGAGTCAGTGCAGCCCCCAGCAGGGTTGTTCTCCCCCCACCGCAGTCCCTGGAGTGGGGCAAGCCTGGGTGCCAAGGAGACATGATCTGTGGAGGGGTTGCTCACGCCCTGCCATAGTCCATAGTGTGGGCAGGCTTATGTACTGAGGCGGTGCATCACACAGTGGGGTCTCTCACGGCCACTGGCATCAATGATGGGTGCGGGCCTGGGTGCCGAGAAGTCAAGGCCAACGGTGGGTTGCTCACACCAGCTGGCGTCTCTGGGGTGTGGCGGGCCCGGCTGTAGAGACAGCACAACTAGCAGCGGAGCCTCTCACGAATGCTGGTGTTGCAGGTAGGAGGCGGGCCTGGGTCCCAAGTCAGCATGGCCTGTGGCGGGGTCTCTCATACCCGCTGGCGTCCCTGGAGTACAGCGGGCTTTGGTCCTGAGGCCGTGCGGCCAGCGGCAGGGTCGCTCCTTCCCGCCATGGTCCCTGGAGTTGGGGAGGGCCTTGGTCCTGAGGCTGCACAGCCTGTGGCAGTGTCGCTCCCAACCACCATGGAGTTGGGGTGGGCCTGGGTCCTGAGGTGGAGCATCCCACGGCAGGGTCGTACAGTGGTGTTTCTGGCTGTGGCTTGCTGTTAGGCAGAGGGAGGCTTGGTGCAGCCCCCGGAATTCTTTGCCGGGTGAGGCACTTGGTCTAGCAGACAGAGTGGAGGTGCTGCTGGAGAACCTCCTCCCACAGTCTCAGCAGGGTTTAGGCTTCCTGTTCGTCAGGTAAGCCGAGAAGGGCATACTGGAAGTTCAGAATGGTTGGGAAAACTTTAGTTCAAATTTTCTACCTAGTGAGAGAGTGTTCAGAGTCCAGCGGGGGAGTAATCCCCACTTCCCACAGCACTTTCCCGTGGGGTGCGACAAGAGGTCCACAGTTCGCTGTTCGTCTATAGAAAGCCCGCAGGAGTGGACGAAGAGAATAAAAGGAAGGAAACAGAAAGCAAAAAAGACCACAGCTTTCTTGGGGGAGGGGAT
The DNA here is from genome assembly GCA_963574655.1 of Perodicticus potto. Taxonomy (NCBI): domain Eukaryota; kingdom Metazoa; phylum Chordata; class Mammalia; order Primates; family Lorisidae; genus Perodicticus; species Perodicticus potto. The sequence continues at coordinate 8,067 of CAUYRH010165805.1, read as the reverse complement.
GGATACTTTTACTTTCAGATGAATTTTGTACCTGAAGCTTGCTTTCTTGGAGTCACATCTTGCCTCAGCAGAGGTGATCTGTAGCTATCACTTCTCTCTTGGCTGGGCTCCCAGTCTTCAGCTCAATTGGGTATTTTCTGGACGTTATCCTTCCCCTTGGTCAGGATCCTCTCTTGGGAGCTGCTTCTAGTCAGCCATCTTCTCCCTCCCTTCTTAAGTCTTAAATTCTATAGAGGCTGAGAAAAGTCATAAAACTTCATAAGAAAAGGTTGGAAATTAGCAGAGATTGGTTCATGAAGTTTAAGGAACAAATCCAGCTCTTTAATAAAAAGTGCAGGGTGAAGCAGCAAGTACTGATGGAGAAACTAAGCAAGTTATTCAGAAGATTTATTGATTTATTTAAGACAATTGATAAAGATTTCTACACTTAAACAAATCAACAACAAAAGAGCAAACAACCCTATTAAAAACTGGGCAAAAGACGTGACCAGAATCTTTCTTATCAAGACAGATGAATAAACAATAGACACATGAGAAAATGCTTATTGTCACTAATTGTCAGAGAAATGCAAATCAAAACCACTTTGAGATATCACCTAACCCGCAATGAGAACAGCGTATGTCACAAGGTCCTAAAGCAACAGATGGTGGTGTGGGTGCAGAGAGAATGGAACACTTGTGCACTGTTTATGGGACTGCTAACTAGTACAGCCTTTATGGAAATAAGTATGGGTATTTCTAAAAGAAATAAACATAGACCTACCATTTGCTCTTGCAATACCATTATTAGGTATCTACTGCCCCCCGCCCCAATAAAAGGCATTTTTCTATTAGGATATTTTCACTAGAATGTTTATAACAGTTCAGTCACAAAGAAGTGGAAACGACCTAAGGTCCTTCAACTTATGAATAGATTAATAAATTGTGTAATATGTATACCATCAAATACTATTCAGATATAAAAAAGATAGGGATTTTGCATCTTTTGCATTTACCTCAGAAATTTGGAGAACACTTTCCTAAGGATCACAATAATAGAAAAACAAGCCTTCCATGTACTCATTAATAAGTTGAAACTAGTAGATTAACAACAAAGTTCTTAAATGAGAGAAAAACTCAAATTGAAGAAGTGGGAAGGAGGTTCAATAAGCTCCCACCCAACAGGTACAATGATAAGTATAGGGCACACTTCCTGGATGAAGAACAAAACTACAATTTGGACTTTACCTTACAAAAGAAAACAATGTAACCTAATCATATAAACCCTTCTATTAATCTGAAATAAATAAAGAAAAAAACACATAAATTTTTAAGGTTGATGAAATAGCCTTTTATTGGATGAAGATGCCATATAGGATTTTCATAGTTAGAGATGAAAAGTCAATGACTGGCTTCAAAGTTTCAAAGGATAGGCCAAACTCTTTTATTAGGAACTAATGCAGCTGGTGACTATGAGTTGAAGCCAATTCTCATTGACCATTCCCAAAGTCCTAGTGCTCTTAAGAATTATGCCAAATGTATTCTGCCTACGTTCTATAAATTGAACTTCAAAGCCTGGGTGACAGCACACTTGTTTACAGAATGGTTTACTGAATATTTTATTTATTTATTTATTTGTTTATTTATGATTTATTTACTTATTTATTTTTGTACGTTAATGCATTTATGAGGTAAAATGTGCTGACTTTATAGAGAATTAAGAGTGCTTACATCACACTGGTTAATATATACCTTGTCTCATTTACTTAATTATTGTGTTAAGACATTTATACTCTATACTTAATAGATCTGACATGTACCCTTGCATTATGCACTATAGGTGTGAATATTTGAAACCCAATGCTGAGAACTAGAACTACTGCTTAGAAAAAAGATTCCTTTCAAATTATTTCTGTCTATTGATGGAAAACCTCGTCATCCAAGAGCACTGACAATTTCCACAAGGATACTAATGCTATTTCATGCCTACCAGTGCATTTATTCTGAAGTTCATGGATCAAAGAGTAATTTTGACATTCCAGTTTTATTTAAGAAATATGTTTCCTAAAGCTATATATTGCTGTTATAAATGGTGATTCTTCTGATGTATCTAGGTGAAGTACATTGAAAACTCTCTTGGAAAAAAAAGATCACCATTTTAAATGCCATAAGCAGCTTTTGCGATTCATATGAGGAAGTTAAAATATCAACATTAAGAGAAGTTTGGAATAAGTTGCATGCAACCCTCATGGATGACTTTGAGGGATTCAAAAGTTGAGTGAGAAGGAAATAACTGCAGATGTGGTAGAAATAGCAAAAGAATTAGAAGTGGAGCCAGAAAGATGTTACTGAATTGCTGAAGTCTCAAGATAAAAAATTAAATGCATGAGGAGTTGCTTCTTGCATATAAAGTTGTTTCTTTATACTTTTATACAATGATGGGTATTTAGATCGACTCTATATTTTGTCAATTGTGAATAGTGTAGCAATGAGCGTAAGTGTAAAGATATGTTTTAAATATGTCATTCATCCATAAGAATATAACCCTGTAATTTGCACAACATCAATAGAACTGGAAGTCATTATTTTAAATGAAATAAGTCAATCAGAGAAAGAAAAATATCAGAGTTTGTCACCCATATGTGGAAGCTATAAAAGGAGATTGAATGAAGGTGGAACATAGAATATTGGTTACCAGAAATTGAGAAGTGAAGTGGAGAGTGGGGAATGAAGAGAAATTGGTTAATGGATACAAAAATACCATTTGACATAAGAAATATGCTCTAGTATTTGATGTACAGTAGGAAAATTGTAGTTAATAATACTTTATTGCATATTTCAAATAGGTAGAATTGTAATGTTCTCTACACAAATAAAAGATACATGTTTGAGGTGATGGATATCACAATTACCCATATTTGATCATTATTTAATTATACATGTATCAAAATTTCACATGTACCCCCATATATGTACAACTATTATAGATCAACACAAAATTTAAATAACAGAAACAAAAATAAAAAGAACATGGCTTTATGAGATGTAATTTATTCCTGGTGAAGATTCTGTGAGCTTTATTGAAATGACAACTAAAGTTTTAGAATATGACATACTTAGTTGATAAAGCAGCATCAGGGGTTGAGAGGATTGATTCCAATTTTGAAAGAAGTCCTACAGTAGATAAGATGCTGTCAAATAGCACTGCATGCTACAGAGAAATCTTTTGTGCAAGCAAGAGTCAATTGATAAGGCCAAATTCTTTGTTGCCTTATTTTAAGAAATTGCCACAACCATCCTTCAGCAACCACCACACTAAGCAGTCAGCAGCCATCAATATTAAGGCAAGAAGATTCATCAGCAAAAAGATTACTGCTCAGTGAAGGCTCAGATAATCATTATCATTTTTAGAAATTCCTTATTTTTTAATTAAAATATGTATTTTTTGAGACATAATGCTATTGTACAGTTAACACACATAGACTATAGTATAGTGTAAACCTAACTTTTATACATGCTGGGTAAGCAAAAAATTTCTGTAACTTGCTTTATCTTCATATTTTCTCTATTATGGTGGTCTAGAATTGAACACATAATATCTACAAAGTATACCTATAGCATAATTTTAAATACCAGTTCCTATATATTTGTTTTTATTTATTTATTTAAACTGTAGGTTTATCCTTGGTACTACATATTAAAGAATATTGAACCACAGAGTAGTTCTAATTATTATGATGTCCACTTCCTCCTCAAGTAGTTAATTATTAACACCACACTTATTAAGCAGATGAGTAATTTGAAAGATTTACTTTGCCTAATGGGTCAGGAACTAGAGTTGAAATTAAAGGGACATTAATTTACATTTAACCTGGAAGTAGCAAACCAACTTTTGTAAAGAACAAGAACTTTTTTACTTAGTGTGCTTGCTTTTTATTCCAAATTGGCTTTATAATGAATGATCTTATTCCATGTGCAATTTTGATGTCCTTGGAAATAAAAAAAATGATAAAACATTTTTACACAAAATAGAGAAATAACTATTTTCGTTTTCAGTATTACACACAATAAGCAATTAGGTGGCTTTAAGATCTCAAGTGCTAAAGAAGGAATACAGCTTAGAACTAAATATTTATGGAAGAATACCAAACTGTAGTGTTAATTTAAGTCAAAATTAAGGAAGGACTCACAGTGTTTATTATTACTCTACCAAAAAGAGATGAATAAAAAGATCCCATATATAAACTTCACTTTATAAAATTTAAGTCATGCATAAAATAAAATAGACTGAATTGGTAATATGCTCTTATTTTAATTATAATAATATTTAACTAATTGGCACACATCTATATAAAACCCTCATCCATCCAATAGGTGTCAGGAGGGACAGCAATTACCAAAGCAATTTGAGCTCCAAGACATATTTTGTTCTATGTGAGTTACATATATTTAGATAAAAGTATTATGCAATTAGTTCACTGGTAGCAATTAACAAATTATTTTTGGCTTTCTTTGTGGGTTCTTCTGACACTAAATTTTTACTAAGGGGATAGCATGGTGGGCTTCTCTACTGCCTTATTGCAATTTTGACACAGAGACTGGCAGGCAGTGCTTCAGGCATTGCTTTGGGCAATTCTTCAGGCGCTGATTAATTGTGCAGACATTGCCTGCATCAGAAAGTCTCAAAACTTTATTTCAAGCTACCCTGATCAAAACAGGTTGGAGGCAGAGTAAGTTCTAACTGGTTAGAGCCAGCAGCAACTGCTTCTTGACCTTACAGCTTCATTATACACTTCATTACCACAAAAATTTCTAAGGAAACCCCCAACTCCCATGATATACCTTATGTAATGACACTCCCTGTTTGACCATATTTTGTTAAAAGGTGGTGTCACCATAATTCCAGGAAAACACCACCCTTTTCTAAGAAATAACATGACTATTCCTAATAATATTTAGCCTATAATTAAGCTATTGTTTAAAATATAGGGGCAAAAGGGATCATGGGACTCTTTCTCTTCTGCAGGGAGAACTTGCCTATGCTCCATCTGTGGAGTAGAGTTTCTGTAATTTCTGTTTTAATCTCCCTTTCACTTTCTGCTGTTGTGTCCCTCCAGAATTCTTCCTTGCACAGTCAGGGACCCACTTGGACTTCAAGTGGGTCCCTGCATTGAGAGTCACATTCCTGTGACGTGTGATTAATCATGTTTCTTCTAGAATGGAAATTATATCCAAATAGATAAGCCATGCTGAATATACAATGGTAGTATATTTTTCAGTACATATTCCAGCAACCTACCATGAGACCATATGGAAGCAGGTCCTTATTTATGATAAAGATGTGAGATGATTCTCTAAGGCATTTGGAGAGAAAATTGTCTTTTTCCTATTCCTTTGATCTGTACATAAGTGCATGTTGTATTTGTCTAGAGAAATTTTTAGTAATATGGTAATTAAGCAATTTTGATTGAAGACTATTCTCTTCATGATGAAAGGTTTCTGTAGTACATAGGACTATAACTTCTGTTTTAATATTGAGGGACTTTCAAACTACTTAGTTTTCCAGAATACATCATTGTTAAACATTTGAAGATTTTCACACTTTAGCTCATGGAACAAAAAATAAAGGTTTTGGAAAAATAACATGCATATGAACAAATTAAATGCATTGAACTTCTGAACATGGCTCCTGAATGATTATATTATGTTTTTGTTTGGATGGATTATTTCAAAAGGAAACTGTACCACAGATAGTAATTAATTATATAGAAATAGACTGATATTATAAATGTCTGAACATGTATTCCCAAAGTAAGTTATTGATCTTCCTAAATAAAATGTTTTTTGAGGAACTTTTTGAAATTTATCTTAGGAAGCAAAGAATTCTAAAGGTTCTGATTTTCTTTTTTTTCTTTTTTCTTTTTTAATTAAATCATAGCTGTGTACATTAATCCAATCATGGGGTACAATGTGCTGGTTTTATATACAATTTGAAATGTTTTCATCAAACTGGTTAACATAGCCTTCACGACATTTTCTTAGGTATTGTGTTAAGACATTTTATTCTACACCTAGTAAATTTCACATGTACCCTTGTAAAATGCACCATAGGTATAGTCCCACCAATTACTCTCTTTCCACCCATTCTTCCCCCTCCCCTCCCTCTCTCTTTTCCCCTTTACCTCTTACGTTACATGGATGGAGTTGGAACATATTCTTCTTAGCAAAGTATCTCAAGAATGGAAGAAAAAAGTATCCAATGTACTCAGTCTTACTATGAAACCAATCTATAGCTTTCTTATGAAAGCTATAACCCAATTACAGCTCAAAGTTCTGATTTTCAGCAAGAAACAAAGAAGGAAAGCAATGTTCATTTAGCAAATATTAATCAAATGCCTAATGCATATTAGGTTACTTTTACTTAAATATTGTAAGAATGAAAGGAACACCTTTTCTTACTTAAAATGAAGTAAAAGTTCATTGTTTACCAGGAAGAGGCAAGGTGTACATAAGTAGTTAAAGAGCTAGTACTGAACAGAATGTAATAAATGCTATAAAATAAGTATATTGCTCCTAGAAAGGACAGAGTACATATTTCAGGGGCATAGGTCAGGAAAAACTCTGTAGTGGAGATTTCACTGTGAGTGAGTCTTAAAGGGTAAGTAGAGTTTAGGTAAAGAGCCTTCTTTCTATATATCAGCCATGATTATCTTTGTTTAATAATTGAAACTCAACAAAAGCTTAAAAATACAAAATAATTTATTTGCTCTTATGAATATAAACTCTAGGACTATAATCCTAGTTTCAGTCATTGTTGGAATTCAGGGGATGAAAAGACGGCATTAGGCCATCTTAAGCTATTTTCTCCTCATTTCTTCATGTTAGTATCATTTTCAGGCAAGCGACTTCTGGTCGTTTTAGCTTTATATGGTAACAGATTTCCAAGTTAAGGGAGGATGAAACTCTCAACGGTCCTAGTATAGGTAGCAGGATTAAATGTCACTGGTTTGGGTTAGGTCATGTGCCCATGTTTAAACAAATCTCTGTGACTGGGGTATGCAATGGTCTGATTAGTCACACCTGCGTTATGCACTAACTCTGGGGTTGAAAGAAAATATGGAAACATTATCAATCAAGCCACATAGAAAATCTATCACCAGAAGAAAAAAGACTAAAAAATTAGTAGAGAAGTAAAAGTACCTACATAATAAGGCATTGGGAATGTTGTTTCAAGACTAGTTTTCTGATCTAAAAAAGGGAATGATAAAAATTTTTTTTTCAGTTATTAGGATAGAATTTCATGTTGTGCATAAAGCTTCTGGCACTTAGTATGTTGTGATAAATTTTAATCAGTCTCTTTCCTCCTCTATACTCTAGGATTCTGGTTTGAGCTAATATTAATATATGCACAGAGAATCACACCTTCACAAACCCAAACATAACAGTACACACAGAAAGCTCTTGGGATGATGTGGTCTAGTATGGAGATAGTACAATAATATATGCCTCAGAAATGTTATCTGAGGCAATTCTCTCAGCAGTTACCTTTACACTTAATCAAACTGAGGCAAAATTGATAGTCTGAGTCTCAGAAATCTCAGTTTTAAAAACTGCCCTTCATCTAATACCAAAAGACTTACAAAACTATTATCAATTCTCAAGTTGCTCTTGAAATTGAAATTGATTCCATAAAAAATAGTTTCATGTGCTATGTTTAGGGATAATACTATTTTAACCTATAATAGGGAAGCTATGGAAAGGCATATTAAATCTGAGAATCTCTGCATATAGTGCTAAGAGGACAAGACAGGGTACTGGATCTTCACTTACGAGGATATAATCAAAATTGAATGGATATATACAGAGTAGAAATATCTATTCTTATATAATACTGGAGTCTGTTGAGGTTTGATCAATGCATTTCTACATTTAACATAAATGGGCATGTAGTTGAGGCTTATAAATGTAAAATGACTTCACAAATTGCACAGAGACACCAGAAAATGATTCTGCTCCCATCAAAATTTGAGTTGAAATTTTTTTTTCACTTTAATTTTTTTTATTTTTTACATATACATGTGTTTATTA